>SDWI01002074.1:8204-22517 GCA_009193005.1 Lamellibrachia luymesi
ATATATATATATATATATATATATATTAAGGTAATTCACTTTGAAGGCCAGACAACATTAGTTTTCAGTATACATGGTTATAAATGTTCTTATAACGAGGTATTCTAGGGCGAAACAAAACTGATTCCTACAACCGATCACCAAACAGCAACGAACAAATTAACAACTGTTAAACTATACGTGATCAGGTAGCATAGAACGTAACTACCAACGAATGTAGTTACGTTCTATGTATTCGTTGTTGGTTTGAGAAATGAGGCCTTGTGAAAGTGCGTCGAATAAAATACTAGGCCCTACTTAAAATATGAATCACCCTCATTGTACGCGTCATCACCTGCATTTCTCTAAACAATCATTTCAGTACTTTCCTTCTACTATACGTGTGAGTAAATTAAATGAGAACGTAGTCAACGTTTTCATATGCACATTTGTATCTTAACGTCGGCGAAGAAATCATAATGTTTATCTGTTTTTTATTTTTATTTTACCAAATATTGTAGATTGATTTATACCGTTTAAAATATATCTAATTATATCTAATCAAATTATTACGTTGAAAAGTTTCAAATTCATTCCAGTTTGAAGTGATACAAGTTGATCAGTGCCGCGTAATTATGGTACAGCAATATATTTAATTTAACCAGAAAACTGGCAATTCTGCAAAGCGCCAAAACGTACCTATTTTGGCCACATTACGGCACAATGGATTGCGGAAGACAATACTGGAGGGAATCGTGGCAGGGAAAACATGCGGAGGAAAGTCACAACAAAGATGAGAGAAGGACATCTCATATGTCGTCGGAACGGAAGCAGCAGCTATAGTGGAATGGCGGGAGAGAGAGACATCTGTTTCGCAAGGAGATTTGTGCAGCGACGTCCTGAACAGGACGCGCCACTTGAAGAACACTATATTTAACTACAGCAAGGACCTAAGGTCGGCCACATCAAACTGCATTCAAACTCAAAAAAACAGTTCGTAGTATTCAATCACAAAGTGAGAGCATGTTCAGAGGAAACAAGTTCAATACATTGTGAGAATGCTCCTCTTACCAAGGCCGAAATGACGTCATGCACACAACATATAATTATTTACGTACATTACTTAAACAATGCTGAGGTAACTCAATCAC
Source organism: Lamellibrachia luymesi (assembly GCA_009193005.1). Classification (NCBI taxonomy): domain Eukaryota; kingdom Metazoa; phylum Annelida; class Polychaeta; order Sabellida; family Siboglinidae; genus Lamellibrachia; species Lamellibrachia luymesi. The sequence continues at coordinate 9,335 of SDWI01002074.1, forward strand.
ACAAGAAGCTACGCCGGACCCTTTGAGGCTCACAAGTATAAGCTTTATTTATTACTATTATTATTATTACATAATCTAGCATTCATTCTTAAAGATAAAAGTTTTGTAATACGGATATCTCGAGCATTATCATGTGGTTAATATTGATGCAAAAACACAGCTCAGTTTCACAGTTAGGATAAACATTAAAATAATAGATACAGCATCAATATCAATCTATCCTGTGTTTGTCAGTAGACTCAGTTTGAAAATGTAATATAGTTGTGTCGTCATTAAAAACAACAAAATAATAATTATCTTGTTATTCAAGTATAAAGTATGGCGTAGCGTTGCGTAGTACATTCATCAGTATTTTATCAGTGAATGTTACATAATTATGTACATGTAGACAATGTAGTCATTAAACATGCACAGGGCACATTGTAGTTTTTGGGATACGCGCAAATCGCTAATGCAACTATTCACACTTGTAAAAAGGCTAAATCTTGGCAATTTAGAAAATGGTCGAAATGTGTAATAGGTGTGAAAATAGGCATCCAAATGCTAAAACACATATGAATAACAGTGATGACAAGTTTCTTTACTAATACATACATACGATATGGTTTCTTAATGAAAAAATTACCAAACATAATAATCTATGGTATACCGTAAAACATTTGTCATATCTCGTAAACGGAAGTAAGGCAAACGAAAAATACATTATCGTGGTTCGTCGTTACAAGCTCACCATGTCTTGGCGTATGACGACTCATCATTAGTGGTGCATGCTTCATTCGGTCATATTAGTGTCTTCCAGAAAGAAACCGATGGGAAAATATCAAGGATGTTTAAGATTGCATAAATATATCTAACAACACATTATTGTTTTATATTTTTTTATTTGATCAAATGCGACCGTCAAATTCTAGCCAGATAACGTGTCTCTCCAGACATTTGCCGCTTGTCCGTTCGGACGTCAATGTTAATACGGTTTTGGTGGTTTACTGGTGGGATTAATTTTGATTTTGGGAACACTTCCTGAATGTACCACTCATTGTTTATTTAAAATAAGACAAAAGCCGTATTGTTGATGCGCACGTGGAATGGCTTTTTATCAGAAAGAAATAACTGGTTTTCTACAAATCGTGTGAACATTAAATTGGATTCAGATTAACTCGCAGTAGCTTTCACTAACATCTGAGCAATTAGCTTTTCACTCAATGTGTGAACGTTAAATTGGGTTTCGCACACCTCACGCAATAGTAATTTATACCATGTAATCCCGTGAGATTTGTTTGCCAAATGCGATTTTTTTGCATAAATGTTTTCTTTGGGGTTTAAATAAACAGAAAATCAAGGGTTACTTTTCGTTGTTAAAGTTGTTATGGGGTCTCAAACATACCTACCGCAAGTGCCTGTATTATCGCCCAATATGCCAACATCAATGTTAATAAAGAAACATTTTAGAAAAAAATTCGTTAAAAAATCTGAAATAAAACATAGACGTTTTAGAGACACTAGCCCACCCGTTGTACGAATATGATTTCAATATCTTGAATATCTTTGAATTTGTTGCTGTAAACATGAAATTGTACTCTGATATCCGATTTTGTTCTTGCCAATGCTATATGCTATATGTGTTGAATTCACAGTCAGGCAATGTAATTGGAATTATAAATTAAAACAATAGTTACATTTCACAAACTGCACTTTATTAAGGCTCTTATATCACACATAACAGGAGAGTTATACTGGTGGGGACGTAAGTCCCTGGTAGGTTTAGTCAAGTCAGGCATGTTAAGAGGCAGTCAAACGAAGTGTAGCCATTCACAGGGGGATATGGCTCCCATCCAAAGTGTAGCCATTCACAAGGGGATATGGCTCCCATCCAAAGTGTAGCCATTCACAAGGGGATATGGCTCCCATCCAAAGTGTAGCCATTCACAAGGGGATGTGGCTCCCATCCAAAGTGTAGCCATTCACAAGGGGATATGGCTCCCATCCAAAGTGTAGCCATTCACAAGGGGATGTGGCTCCCATCCAATGTGAGACCAACAAGAGGACTAAGAACGTATTTGGACAACTCAACAGTCACAGTCCATCTATGACATAAGTAAGTATTTAATGAGAACAATATGAATTCACTTCAGTGTGAACAGTAGGAAATTCCAGAGAGAACATCTAGCTGTTTTGACCAAAACCGTGTTGCTACTTTGATATGTCTTCTTCGTGGGTTAACCTACATTCCGTTATGTTTCCGCAGTCCACGCACTTGCACAACGCAATAGTTCTACTGATATGTGCATCTGCGTGGTTATCTGGCTCCTCTTGTGACAACTACTGTTCCGTGTAATGTGTGTATCTTCCAGGAAATCAACATTGTCTACCGCGAAGAATACTGACTTGCCCTTCTCGACGAACCGTGGTAAACAGTACCCACGGGTTGATTTCATTCGCTCCACAACACCACATTCGACCCTCTTCTCAAGATTGAGAACTCCGCTGTAGTTTGCCCCGAGGTTTAAGTCTGATAGCAAGTTGATGAGCACCTTACTTCGAACTTTGTTGTGCATAGACAGTGCCAGATCTACTGACAGTGGAGTTTTTGCGCGAGTCACAAACCCCACGTCAGACGTGGGTTGTGTTTAACCTTTTTGTCCGTTCTGACGTTTTGAAAAGCACCTGTGATACAACGTTGACAAACTTTGTTCACAGCTTCATCTCTCTTGGCTGACACCAACATTAACTTTGTATCGAACAATACGTTTCATGAAAATGCTACCATAGGCGGGTTTTCGTAAGATATGCTAACAGCAAAGTGCCATGCCTCACGGTGGTTCAACAATTCACTGCGAGGTACCTTGGCAACCTTAACTACATCATTGTGTACTTCCTCTGACTTCAGGGGGATCACATTATCTACAGATACAGCAAGAGTTTTGTTGCTTAGCACATGCTCACTTTAATTCATTCTACATAAACGGACAAATTCTACATCTCTAACATTTTCTGCTATCAAATGTTTTAGGTGAACTTTGAAGTGGGAAACACCTGGATTAACACCATTTTCACATAACATAGACACGTATTCATTCATTTATGTCGTTCGTATTTAAAACAGTTTCAGTTGAAAGTTAGCATTTCACTGCATTTATAGTGTCAATATTTCACATACATGTTCCAACATCGTCTTTCACGCTTGTACAATGTAATCTAACAAAATCATGTTGATGTTCAACCTTCCGTAAACAATCTCTGTGATACCAAAGTTCATATGCAGCAGCATCACCCGGCCCCTGTAGCAGTGACAGGCTTGTTCTGATGCTGTCGTCACTAGTCCTTTCTTTATTGTCAATAAACCTTTTGCCCATGTCATCAGTTCGAACAATGTGCAGCTTGCCTTCGGTGGGGTTTTCACACTGAAATACAAAAGTCTTGCACTTAGGATCAGTCCTACTACGTTTTCGTACACGACCCACATCTCCACTCACATAATTTCATTTTGATGGACGCCCAATCTTTGCCGGCGTTACTGGCAGTAGTTCACGGGAAGATGAATCATGGAAACTCTTTTCTGCTCTTTCTAGCATCCTTTTATGAACTACACTCTTACAACATTCTGTGTGGTATTTTACTTGTTCGAGTTCACTTGAAGACAATCTCTCCAAATTTTCAGCGAGTAAGTATATTGTGCTTCACCATATTTTGGCCGCTTTTGAGTTCAACAGCTTGTAGACTGAAACCAAGGAAGCGTTCTTCACCCAAGTACGTCCTTCCTGGCTATCTTGATTACATATTATACATGTTTGTGCAGCCATATTTAGATGTTCATCAGTTACAGTGATGGCGTATAATGTTATAACCCCACCAGAAGTACTGTCGTAGATACCGCCTGAAAGTATAGTGTTATAACCCCACCAGAAGTACTGTCGTAGATACCGCCTGAAAGTATAATGTTATAACCCCACCAGAAGTACTGTCGTAGATACCGCCTGAAAGTATAGTGTTATAACCCCACCAGAAGTACTGTCGTAGATACCGCCTGAAAGTATAGTGTTATAACCCCCACCAGAAGCACTGTCGTAGATACCGCCCGAAAATATATATAACTTCTTACTAGGTACTCTATACCATTTGTATCGGTACCAAAATTCACGATATATTATTACAGTTTTAGTTATTTGATATCGCTAATTAAGAACGTACATATTTAAATGTAACATCGTGTCTTACTAACTATATATTTATCAACAATAAACAAAGCAAGAACTATCATTATCATTAGGCCAAGAACTATCATTATGATTAGGCCAAAATCGTGAACAATGTCGTGAATGGCATTACATAATATAATAGTATGCATAGATTCAAATTCGATGCGATAAACATTCGACGCGATAAACGTAGTTTTCCACTCAAAACAACTTCTGATTAGAGACGAAACGATGGCGATACATGTGTGTTCAGCTTCATACAAATGGTATAACCATATCTTTGTTTATTGTTTTATTGTCACCGCTCTACACACACACACACACTCACGCACGCACGCACGCACGCACACGCGCACACGCACACGCACACACGCACACACGCACACACGCACACACGCACACATGCACACATGTCGAAAGAAATTATTACAAGAGTGACACCATTCATTAGCAGGTATTAATTTGCGACAACAGTGAAATTGTGACGCACACAGTGGTGACATCTTGAGTAACTTACATTCACTATGTGGCGCCACTGGTGGACGTTTGAGTCACTGTTACACACCCTGGTGTTTTGCTTGTTGCCTTGGGTAAAAAAGGTATGTTCTAATATAGCGCGGTATACAGTCCTTGGGACTGCTGAAAGCGCTCTACCCTTCACCTACTGGCAGACCTGTTCATTCAAACGCCATCTCGACTTCTCTCGGAAGCATTCAACCACGCTGTAGTAACTGCTCGAAGACCATTCGTTCACACTTCCATCTCGGCCTCATCTATACAGCTGAATGATCTGTGGCAACGTGAGGTGAACGACATTACCAACATTTGGAAACAGCAGCAAAATGTGATTTGAACCTGGGTTCTTTCGATTGAAAGTCCAGCGTTCTAACCGCTGCGCCACCGCGTCCTTTTGTTGGTGATAACCTTCTATTAACTATTATTATACACTGATCCCAGTTTTTTGTTGCCGTATCAATTAGTGTGTAAATTATACATAGTTAATTTAACTGTAATAATTTCACTGTTCACGAATGCCCTACATAACATAGATTGAACAATGAATTGGAATATTCATGTTTCATTCAACTGACTGCGGTAGTATTAGGAGCCCGTACCTTGTGACTAGCTCTTGTACGGTTCCAAAGTGTCGGTGTAATGTTGATATAAAAAACTTTTTTGTTACTTTTGTATTTTAATGGATTGCTCAATCATTATAAACGGTTTCTTCTTTAAGAGTTTATTCTGCGAATTAGTATTTGGACATTTACTGAATAACAAGTGTTGTAGAGGCACGCATTAATGAACTTCTCTGTTCAAACAAACGAATTGTTCAGTGCTTTGTGTATTGTAGCCATAAACATCAACAGCAGCGTGATTGTAGGCATCTGTTTGCCTTGTGCACTCGCTCGTGTTTGTCTTGTGTTGTTGTCTGTCGGTGTGTCAGTCTGTCTGTAATACTGTCTGAGTTGATGTTTGAATCAATGTGAACGAGAGTTTCTATTCGCATGTAACTAGTCGATTCTCGATATGCACACATGTCTACGTGGTCCTAAGTAAAATCTATCATACTATCGAATACAAATGTATTTAATACAGCCCACGAAGGCTACAATAATTAGTGTCTACGTCCGAATCAGAACAAGTTCGCAATGTTATCCTGACGACACAGTAGGCAGAGCAAAAGCTATTATATAAACATTATAAATGCACGATACCAACATGCCCCATGCCAACTGTTGTAAATCTAGCCACGGTGTTCGCTGAGTAAATTGTCACTGCCCTCTCTTCCTTTTTAGAGTTCTCTTCTCGAGACAATAAAATAAAAGCAGTTTTGGTCGGTCAATCCAATGTATTATTATTACATCATACGATATGTTATATTAATATGCATACATAAACTAGATGATAAAGACTGCATTGACCATAGGCCTATTTGTCTTAGCACTCGTATGTCCTCTTCGTCTTTCTGTAAACCCAAGCGTTTATTGTCCAGGTCGATGTTATGTTTAGCCCAGTTGCTTCTTCTTGCTGTGTGTTGAACACGTGTTTCACTGCTATGCGTTGTTCGTTGCTGTTCGAGCCTCCAATATAGTGCTAGTATGAAAGCAATAGTTAATGTGTGGCTGTAAATATCAAAAGCATGGTTATAACCAAAAGTTAATCTTCTGTGCGAAATCACTTCCGTGTTGCCAGACTAGCGGGACATCTCCACGTTACATGTAGACGCTCTTGTACACATCCAACCATGAGGCGAATCTCTGTTGACGTTTATTTATTTCCAGGATGTGGAATCTTCTTCGCCTGGAACACATATTGCATTTGCAATATGAGTGTTTCATAATGTCTACCTTGTTATATATTCATACATTTTATGCTTGACACTGGAGGGAATAGTGGCAGACAAGCCACGACAAAGATGGAAGAGGGACATCACAGATGTCATCGGAACGGCGATACTGGCCGATAGAAAAGCCGGAGGAGAAAAACATCGGTTTCGCAAAACAATTTGGGAAGCAAAGACCCGAAAAGGTATACACATTTAAGAAAGATAATGATATCATTATAGCAGTAAAAATAATTAAATGGTGATGTATTAGACATCATAGCAAGTACACAGGTTGGACATCCGAGTGGCACACAAAGTATACAAAACGAAAACCGGGAAAACAGTATACAAGAAGGGAATGCGAAATAGTAAAGATGTCATGGACAACAGGGTATGGACGAAAATATGGCGTGCATTGAGAAAAGCCTATGTCCATACTTCGGAAAAACATGGCTGCACAACAACACATTTCAATTATATTAAAGAAAATAAAAACACAGTGTCTTGCAATGGTTTGTGCGTGCGTGCGTGCGTGCGTGCGTGCGTGCATGCGTGCGTGCGTGGTTGTGCATGCGGGATTGTGCGTGTGTATGCGTTCCTGGATGATGCGCACGGACGTAAGTGCCGTCGAGTGTGTTTCTGACGCAGAACAAAATAAGCCGAATCTCACCTGTTGACTATGAAGACGATGCTGATTAAGCCACTGGTCAATAATAGGACGACGCCGATTACAGCAAGGGAACCTATCAAACCAACAAAATCAACAATACTGATTACGACTCAAGGCCACTTTACAGGTGATTGCAAGAATAATGGATGTGGTGGTAAACAAAAAACCAGGGCGGTGTTTCAGAGTGGGATTTATCCGCATCCCTTTATAATCACTATGTCACCTGTGACATCGGTTTAACGTGAACTACGCATATGTTCAATGTAGTGAGTCTACGTTAGGTGTAAAATAATGTAAAATGAGTCGTCGTGTAGAGCATACATAATGACGACTCCCAAGGAGTGCCCTACCCAGAACGAATAACTACATCGACTCACCTGACATGATCTGAAGATTGGGACTGAACAACTACACCGAATCACCTGGCATCACCTGATGACTGAGACCGAGTAATTACACCGACTCACCTGATATCACCTGAGGGTTGAAACCGCTTAACATCACAGAGGAAGAGGACGGCGTTGTGAGCACATTCGCTAGTTTCCTTGATGAGATAACTATTGTCAGTTTACTGCCATTTCCTCTGACGTCGTCTTCCTGTGTTACAACGTTGTCGTACGTAGTGGCAGCTGCAGCGAAGTTTCCGTCGGCATCTTCTGAACGTGCAGTAGCGCCAGTGATAGGCACACGCTGAGTTGTTCCAGTTTGTTCAGTCGCAAGGTTTGAGGATGAATCATGCGGCGGTGTAACACGTGTCAACACTTCTCCGTTCGTCGTCCATTGTTCAACCATCTTTGTAGCGGTAGATTTACCAGTTGCGCATCCGTTTGATGGGTTCTTGGTCGGTGTTGTTCTTGATTTCTTGGTTGTAGTCGTTTGTTTGGTTATGTCTGTTTTCGTTGCAGCAGTACTAGTTGTTGTTGGCTTTGTGGTTGTTGTAGTTTGCTCGGTCGTTGTTGTCGTAGGAGCAATAGTGATAGTAGTTGTTGTTTTTTGGTTGTTGTCGTTTTTTGGCCGTCGTTGCCGTAGTCGATGTCGATGTTGTTGGCTTTTTTGGTTGTTGTCGTTTTCTTGGACGTTGTTGTTTTAGGAGCAGTCGTACTTGTTGTAGGCTTTTTGGTTGTTGTCGGTCTCTTGGTCGTTGTTGTTTTAGGAGCAGTTGTTGTTGTTGTTGGCTTTTTATTTGTTGTCGTTTTTTTGGTCGTTTTTGGTTTAGGAGCAGTAGCAACTGTTGTTGGCTTTTTGGTTGTTGTCAGTTCATTGGTCTTTGTTGTTTCAGGAGCAGTAGTACTTGTTGTTGGCTTTTTGGTTGTTGTCAGTTTCTTGGTTGTTGTTGTTTTAGGAGCAGTAGTATTTGTTGTTGGCTTTTTGGTTGTTGTCGGTTTCTTGGTCGTTATTGTCTTATGAGCAGTAGTAGTAGTTGTTGGCTTTTTGGTTGTTGTCGGTTTCTTGGTCGTTGTTATTTTAGGAGCAGTAGTACTTGTTGGTTTTTTGGTTGTTGTCGGTTTCTAGGGCGTTGTTGTTTTAGGAGCAGTAGTACTTGTTGTTGGCTTTATGGTTGTTGTCGGTTTCTTGGTCGTTGTTGTTTTAGGAGCAGTAGTACTTGTTGTTGGCTTTATGGCTGTTGTCGGTTTCTTGGTCGTTGTTGTTTTAGGAGCAGTAGTAGTTGTTGTAGGGTTTTTGGTTGTTGTCGTTTTGTTGATCGTTGTTGTTTTAGGAGCAGTATTACTTGTTGTTGGGTTTTTGGTTGTTGTCGGTTTCGTGGTCGTTATTATCTTAGCAGCAGTAGTACTTGCTGTTGGCTTTTTGGTTCTACTCCGGGCCCACCTTTAATAAACAGGACGTGTTCCAAGAAGATACACATTCCAATCAAATTAAAGAATCGTGTGTTATCCAACAACAAAACAAACGGCTGTCTTCACAAGACACCCTGGGGGTATTTAGGGTGGAGGAATTGATTTAAATTGAAAATTTATTTATTTGGTCTGACAAAAATAAGACTACGAATTACAGCTAACAAAATGTCATGCCTCGACGTCAGTAAATATAGACAACTAGTTGTGGCAACTAATGCATATAGTTTATTCATGCGCCGAAACAAATTGAATAGGTAATATATAAACAGTCATTGAATGAATACCATTGAATAATGGAAAGCGAAGAAAAAAGAAACAAAAAGTTATACCTTCATGGGTAACAACTTAATAATAAACACACAACGGAATATGAATTTACAATGAATTGTTTATGCCAAACCTTTCAGTTACTGGAGGTGAGGCACATTTGAGACATGGAGCAGTATATTATACAGTTTGTAAAATAATCCCTGTTTTTCCAGGATTAAAAAAAATTAAAAAGATTTACCACCCAATCCAAAGGCCCAGATGGCAAGTGGGCAAGGAAGCCATTGGCTTATCGAGAGTAGGAAGGAAGGAAGCAAGAGACCCTTGGGTATCTTCCCTCCTGGTTGTAGATATACAGGGAGAGATGGTTTAACACGGCCACAGTGTACGCTATTCATTAATAGGAAGCACGTTAATCACTGGTTCAGTTTACCGAGATAATAAGCAATGAAATCATAGTTATCTTTAATAATAACATGAAATCATCACTAACGTAGTAAATTATTTGAAACTTATAATTTTTTTTAAGTTGCCAAACTGTTTTAATAAGTGTTAATTAAACTAAACTTCCGACAATCGCTCGTCTGTAATAAAACAAAAGTTTTTCTTCTAAAACGCAAATCATGATTTATTTGAAAGTGATGAATTTAATGCAATATGAACATGCGACCGTTGTGGCTAAGCACATTTATAGAACAGACACGCTCACATAGTACATAGCATATCCACCGCCTCGCAGTAGCCACCTATAGAGAAGTAGTAAATTACCAACGCTTCAAGCGCCGCTTCTTTGACGAATAACCGCCTTCTGACACAAACGTCGAAACTCGTGTATTTATACGATGCTAATTTAAATTACAGATTTTGAGCCGCTCCTCGTTTACGGCGTCAACAGAACGATTAGTTGACAGGAGTGGCAGACGCATGCTAATTATTAATTATTTAATAAGGGTGAACCAAAATAGTTAAAGAGAGGACAATGCATTAACATACAGTACATAAGTATATATTAAAATGGTCACATTTGGTCAAATAATCAGTTGTTCAAACATTGTACATTATCATGATTATACACACCACGCGCTATGTTTCAAGTTAAATTTAAATATGTTTGATGGCGCAAAACGATCGTGGAAATATAGTTATATTTAAAACAATGTACACACCTATGTGTTTATTATTATTATTATTATATCGTTTTAGAAGTTAGTTCTTTAATTTCACTTCACTTCACATTCAGTTTACTTTAAAGGTAAACTGACTGTGAAATAAGTAAATCATATTACTCAATGGAAACGGTAAATCGGACTAAAGTCTCTGGTAAACATGTCCACAAGATATAGCCCCCGTACATTTGTAACCAGAATTATTCACATCATCTAATATTAACCTGAAGACACAGTAAGTAGAACAAAAGGTGTTATGTAAACATTATACACATACCAATGTGCCAATTGTTGTAAATCTAGCCGCGATGTTCGCTGAGTAAATCATTTCCCTCATTTCCTGTTCCGAGTTCCTTTCTCAAGATGATACAATGTCAGTTTCGGTCAATCCAATTTTATTTTATTTCATAATTTCTTATTATTACACCATACGATATGTTATATAAATATGCATTGATACAATATATGATAACATTGCATCAACCACATTTGTCTTAGCACTCGATTAGCGATTTTTTTATAAGACTTTTAGTCACAGGTTCGTTACGAGTCTAGGGGTAATTATTGTGACTCAAAAATGCGATATAAAAAACATACGGATTCGTTGCTTCATATGTTATACACGAGAAACATATTCAAAACAACACCACTATTATATAGTTTGCACAATTTAATGGTTGTAAACAAAACAAAATGTCCATGTTACTGTGGCTTACAGTTACACATTATAGTATATAGTTATAGGCGCGTCCGCATATGTCCTTATATAATATTAAGACGTCAACAAGATATCAATATTACACCGCTGTAATAAGGCATAGGTGTTCATTAACATGGGATAGATTTAAATAGTAAGAATACGAACGTTCGTTGTTATATTAAAGTATCACGAACGAAAGTTGGATTTCTGAAGAGTGGTGTCACGATCGTTGAACGGAGTCGAACGAGACGATTAAAGTGAAGATTTCACCAACGAACGTTGAAGTTGAAGAACGACATCACGACTTCAGCCGATAATGATAAAACATGCCTTTTGGCATGAATAGTTTATTTCCTACATTCCTAATTAACTTATCTTATTTAACTTTCAAATAACAACTAATTAAAGTAGCGACATAGGGCCAATCTTGCCCATCCTCACTAATCTGACAACTTTTTGCCTATCTCTTAGACAAGTCTTCTCTCTTCCCAACCAGACCGTACAAAAAAATAAAATAATAAAACTATCCTAATTTTTAAACTAACCAATCAAATTGTACCATACGTCACCCGCGGGTGACGTCACTGATTCTAGAATGTTCGTCCACAGGATCTGGACCTCGATATTCTAAGGAAATGTGGGATATATATAACTCAACGTTTCATAGTATTTGTATCAACTATGATTGCGAGTAACAACGTGAATAAATTCAATAAACACGATAACTAAAATATATGACTAAATCAACCATAAAAACCAATGTTCAAATCAAACAGGCTGACCACAGTAAGTTTGGCAACTTGCCAGCTGCGCTTAGCTGGAATAAAAATTAGTGTCGCCACCTTGTGGTACAACTGTCAAACACTTTGAGCGGAAGATAACAGAACAATTATTTTGTGATGAAATGTTGTCACAGAAAATGAATGCAAATTCGTGACGAACTCATATGTCCTCTTCGTCAAAGGTTCTCGATTGTATTCGTTCTGTTAACCCAAGCGTTTATTGTCCATGTCGATGTTTTGTTCAGTCCAGTTGCTTCTTCTTGATGTACGTTGAACAGGTGTTTCACTGCTATACGTCGTTCGTTACGGTTCGAACCCCCAATGCACTGCGCGAGCAACAATGACAGCAACAGTTAATGTGTTGTTGTAAATGTCAGTGACATGGTTATGACCTAAGTTCATCTTCTGCGCGAGACCACATCCGTGTTGCTAGACTAGCGTGGCATCTCCAAGTTACGCATAGACGCCCTGGTACATGTCCCACCAGCGGCGAATCTCTCTTGACGTTTATGTATTTCCAGGATATGCAACCGTCTTCGTCTGGAAAAAAAATGCATTAGTAATATGAGGTGTCATACAGTTTACCTTGCTACATATGCATAAATTAATTTTTTTATACTGGAGGGAATAATGGCAGACAAGCCACGACAAAGATGGAAGAGGGACATTACGTGTGTCATTGGGACGGCGATAGTGGCGGATAGAAAAGCCGATGGAGACAGACATCGGTTTCGCAAAACAATTTGGGAAGCAAAGATCCGAACAAAATATACAAATTTAAGAAAAATAATGACATCATTATAACGGTAACAAATAACTAAATGGTGATGGGTTGGACGTCATAGCAAGTACACAGGATGGACACCCGAGTGAAAAACAATATGTAAAAACGAAAACTGGGAAGACAGTATACAAGAAGGGAATACGAAATAGTAAGGATGGTGTGAACAAAAAGGCATGGACGAAAAGACCGTACAGACGGCGTGTATTGAGAGAAGCCTTTGTCCATACCTCGGACAAATATGGTTGCACAACAACACACTTCAATTAGTTTAGAGAAAATAAAAACACAGTGTATTGCAATGGTTTGTGTGTGTGTGTGTGTGTGTGTGTGTGTGTGTGTGTGTGTGTGTGTGTGTGTGTGTGTGTGTGTGTGTGTGTGTGTGTGTGTGTGTGTGTGTGTGTGTGTGTGTGTGTGTGTGTGTGTGTGTGTGTGTGTG
>SDWI01002074.1:23396-44905 GCA_009193005.1 Lamellibrachia luymesi
GTCGTTTTTGTCGTTATTTTGGTCGTTGTTGCCGTAGGGGTAGTTGTTGTTGGATTGTTGGTTGTTGTCGTTTTCTTGGTCGTTGTTGTCGTAAGGGCAGTTGTTGCTGTCGTTTTGGTTGTTGTCGTTTTCTTAGTAGTTTTTGTCGTAGGGGCAGTTGTTGTTGGCTTATTGGTTGTTGTCGTTTTCTTGGTCGTTGTTGTCGTAGGGGCAGTTGTTGTCGGCTTTTTGGTTTTTGTCGTTTCCTTGGTCGTTGTTGTTGTAGGCGCAGTAGTTGTTGTTGGCACTTTGGTTGTTGTCGTTTTCTGTGTTGTTTTTTTCGTAGGTGAAGTTGTCGTTTTTGTCGTTATTTTGGTCGTTGTTGCCGTAGGGGTAGTTGTTGTTGGATTGTTGGTTGTTGTCGTTTTCTTGGTCGTTGTTGTCGTAAGGGCAGTTGTTGCTGTCGTTTTGGTTGTTGTCGTTTTCTTAGTAGTTTTTGTCGTAGGGGCAGTTGTTGTTGGCTTATTGGTTGTTGTCGTTTTCTTGGTCGTTGTTGTCGTAGGGGCAGTTGTTGTCGGCTTTTTGGTTTTTGTCGTTTCCTTGGTCGTTGTTGTTGTAGGCGCAGTAGTTGTTGTTGGCACTTTGGTTGTTGTCGTTTTCTGTGTTGTTTTTTTCGTAGGTGAAGTTGTCGTTTTTGTCGTTATTTTGGTCGTTGTTGCCGTAGGGGTAGTTGTTGTTGGATTGTTGGTTGTTGTCGTTTTCTTGGTCGTTGTTGTCGTAAGGGCAGTTGTTGCTGTCTTTTTGGTTGTTGTCGTTTTCTTAGTAGTTTTTGTCGTAGGGGCAGTTGTTGTTGGCTTATTGGTTGTTGTCGTTTTCTTAGTAGTTTTTGTCGTAGGGGCAGTTGTTGTCGGCTTTTTGGTTTTTGTCGTTTCCTTGGTCGTTGTTGTCCTAGGAGCAGTTGTTGCTGGTTTTTTAGTTGTTGTCGTTTTCTTTGTGGTTGTCGTAGGGACAGTTGTTGTTGTTGTTGGCTGTTTGGTTGTAGTTGTCTTCTTAGTAGTCGTAGTTGTAGTGGTCCGGACGTGGACTTTCTTACAGTCAATATTATTGTTTCCTTGCCAGCTATGTGGAACTAAAACAAATAAAAAATACAAGTAGATTAGAACATGAAATAGCATCGTTCATGTATGTTGTTGTTTATGCGCGCGCACGTTTGTACGTACGTTCATACATAAGACGTATATAAGTGTAATTCCCCAAATAGCCTTTTTTGTATTCGCTGTGTTTTCAATAGATCACGTATCTCTATGCATCTTGTTCTGGCGCGATGCCGCATATTAGATATTTACACAAATGGACACATTATTGACGATATACAGCTGTGTAAAAAAATAATGCACTCATGCGTGTGTGTGGTGTCACCTTCTTGATGAGGCATCCATAAAATGTTTATTGCTTTTCCAGAACTATATTTCATAGCTGCTGTTCATATGCTTAAGGCCCGTTCACACGAGCGATTAATTGTCCAATTGGCTGGGCTACTTTGTCTTGTCAGAGGATATAGGATCAACCTGGGGATAATCTTCAGAAACTCGAAAATGTTAAGATGAACAATTGTTGCAGGGACATTGGCAGTGTAAGGCAGATGAATACCTGCCTTGCAATATAGCGCTGAAATACATTTGAAGTTGTTGCTATCGCATACACCGTCTGGGCTGTCTTGTAGACACACGCATCAACTCAAGCACGCACGCGTATACGGATATGGAAATGCGCATACAGAATCCCATAAAACGCATGTTACGATGGTTCCACGGATGACAGCTGCGTAATTTGTGACTGGGTGTCATGGATACGTACGTTTGAGATGTAATATAGAAGAGCCGTCATCCTCGAAGGAAACCCCAATGCACATATGTGTTCGACATGAAAGAGGGTCTTCGCTGGTGATGGCGTATCGGCGGAAACATTTGGTCTTCTTCAGTTGTGTAAATGTATTTGGGTTACCAACATTTGAGACACACACGTTTGGTACTCTCCCGTTCGGTTTTACTTCAGCTTTAAAAGTAAAGTCCTTCGTAACGCTAGTCGTCCAGACGACGCGGCACTGGCACGTCATAGAGGCGGTCGTCTTGAACTTGATCTTTGCATCGTTGACATCTGTTACCTTTCCGTTGCAATCGGATATTTCATTGGCTGAAATGATATATTGATAGCTATTTAACGAAGTATTTAAGCATTTAACGCAGTCGCCCGAACGGACATACGACAAATGGTTAGAGAGACGATTTGATGGCCAGTGTTTCACGAATATAATCGTTTCGGCCTACTAGTCATTTGCGCGAATATCGAATATTTTTCTTTGGCGGGAAAGTATCGTATTTGACGAAGACAGGAAACATGTAATAACACGTAATGATCGAAAGGTAATACATAAAATGTGACACTACCGCAGACAAACATACCAAACAGTAGCCAGAGAGAGAGGCCTTTCGTGGTTATTTGTTTGAATGAAATATGTGTAAAGGTACGTACAATTGACATGCAGGCCCGAACCGAAGGTCACGTCCAGACAAATCAGAAACAGCACGACCACTATTATGTACCGTCCGGTCATGTTTACGGGCCTGTAAACAAAATATTCTGATTTCCTCTCCGACATAACCAAGACACAATACTTACACAACGCAGCAGTGATCATGAAATTGCCAGATTAATCAATTACCTGTAAAATAAACGATTTGACATTGTTTTCCTGTATTCATATACCCTCGTGGTACGCTTCCACCATTGGATAGGTTATCTCAAACAGGGACAAACCTTCTAGTTAAAATCACACTATGGATTTTCAATCAAATCACTGATTTTTAATCACTCTTAATCATAAACTTAAAACAAATACCCGCTCTGCAATAGGGTGTCTTTGAGTAATGCTCAATCTACCCCGGGTCCACCTTTAATAAATAGGACACTATCAACGTATACCAACAAGATGCATGTTCCAATCAAATGAAATAACTCATTTAGACTCGAGGGTTAATCAGGTTCGGTTAATCAGGGCATATATCCAGGGAAAGGTCACAGTGTACGCTGTTCGTTAATGGGACGCTCGTTATTCCTTGGCCCAGTTTACTGAGATAATAAGCAATGGAATCATAATTATCTCTAGTAATAACACGAAATCATCACTAACGTAGTCAAGTATTTGAAACTCAAGATTTTTAAAGTTGACAATAACTATTTAAATAAGTTTTAATCTAACTTCCGACATCCGCGTGTCTGTAATAAAACAAATGTTTTCTTCTAAAACACAAATCACGTTTTATGGTGATAAATGCAATGCAAGATGAGCAAACGCATGCACACACGCGACCGTACATGCACGACACGCGCATGCATCATGCAAATAAGTGCACATGTGCAAACCTCATAACCCGGTACAGTACCCGTTTTGGCTAAGCACATTTATAGAACAGACACGCTCACACTGTATATAACACAGCCATCGCCTCGAAATACCCACCAATAGAGATGTAGTAATTGCTTCAAGTGCCGCTTCTTTGACGAAGAACAGCCTTCTGACACAAACGTCGAAACTCGTGTAGTTATACGATGCTAATTTAAATTACAGATTTTGAGCCGCTCCTCGTCTACGGCTATGTTTTTAATTGTGCCTTTCTGACGTGAACTAACCCTATTTGTGTTGTACTCAGTGGTTGTGGTCAGCGGTTTGCTCTTCGTGCTGCTAGCAATAATGCATTCACGTCTTACTGAAGTCACAAGTGCTTGAGAATATAATCGAATCTGTCAATATGTTCTCTTTGTATATATAAAAGGAGATGTAATGCGTTTGCATGGCTTTGGTATTACTATTAAGATATTAGTCGAACTGTCGGAGTCCAAAAAGCCAGGAAGGTATCTATGTCGTGAAACATGAATATTGAGAGGTAATATACACACAGACGATGTTGTAATTCAACAAAAGCCGTCCACTTGGCATATTACTGAAGTCGAGTGACAGCAGCTAATAAAGAGATTAAATGAGTGAGATTAATAGTAGGCACACACTCGAGTATATTTGAACACAACGCCTTGTTTCTGTCCTGTGACAGGGCATGACATTTTGCAAACACTGCAGTTGGCAGAGCTTAAGTTCACTTGAAGACTGTTTTTTTACAACATTTTGACTATAATTTTGTTATGGATTGAAACATAACTAATGAACAAAATTACTTCTAAATGATCAAATACATCAATAAGATTAATTGTTATATATTTGAATGCTTTCTTAAGGGATTCTATCAATGACACATTAAGTGAAACTCATTTAGACGAATGTTCAGCATTTCAACAGAACTGTTACGCCTATTACTAAACTACTCACCTACTCACCTATCACCTACTCACCATCAACACATGTCAACAAAGGTCCGTTAGCAAGGTATTATTTGTTATTGCTGTCCTACATATAGGAGCAGAATAAATATCAGTATTTGTGGNGCATTTCACCAGAACTGTTACGCCCATTACTAAACTACTCACCTACTCACCGCCAAAACATGTCAACTAACGTCCGTTAACAAGGTATTATTTGTTATTGCTGTCCTACATATATGAGCAGAATAAACATCAGTGTAATATTTGTATATACAACGCATTTACTGCATGCATATGTCAAGATATCAGGGTGGAAGCGACATGAGTTGGATAACAGCTACATGTAGATTACAATAGTGACACAGGATGTACCCCATTGTTTGGCAGACACAAAGAACTCACCAACAATCAATACACAAGAGACCAACAGCAACCTTAATAAGGGTCCCATTTTATCGGTTTATAGATGTTCCACACACTGTTTTCTATTATATCACGAAGAAGAACGTGATAAATGTCGAATAACAGTATTATAATTAAATTTTAGTAGTTCTTTGTGGTGTTTTGGGTATTGTAGCGAACTTGGTATCTTGGTATCGAGCTGCTGCTAAAGCTACTGCTACAACTACTGTTGCTACTGTTAAACTTTGTATCTTGGTATCGGGCTACTGCTACAGCTACTGCTACTACTGTTGCTACTGTTAAACTTGGTATCTTGGTATCGGGCTACTGCTACAGCTACTGCTAATACTGTTGCTACTGTTAAACTTGGTATCTTGGTATCGGGCTGCTGCTACAGGTACTGCTACAACTACTGTTGCTACTGTTAAACTTGGTATCTTGGTATCGGGCTACTGCTACATCTACTGCTACTACTGTTGCTACTGTTAAACTTGGCATCTTGGTATCGGGCTACTGCTACAGCTACTGGTACTACTGTTGTTACTGTTAAACTTGGTATCTTGGTATCGGGCTACTGTTACATCTACTGCTACTATTGTTGCTACTGTTAAACTTGGTATCTTGGTATCGGGCTGCTGCTACAGGTACTGCTACAACTACTGTTGCTACTGTTAAACTTGGTATCTTGGTATCGGGCTACTGCTACAGGTACTGCTACAACTACTGTTGCTACTGTTAAACTTGGTATCTTGGTATCGGGCTACTGCTACAGCTACTGCTACTACTGTTGCTACTGTTAAACTTGGCATCTTGGTATCGGGCTACTGCTACAGGTACTGCTACTACTGTTGCTACTGTTAAACTTGGTATCTTGGTATCGGGCTACTGCTACAGCTACTGCTACTACTGTTGTTACTGTTAAACTTGGTATCTTGGTATCGGGCTGCTGCTACAGCTACTGCTACTACTGTTGCTACTGTTCAACTTGGTATCTTGGTATCGGGCTACTGCTACAGCTACTGCTACTACTGTTGCTACTGTTAAACTTGGTATCTTGGTATCGGGCTACTGCTACAGCTACTGCTACTACTGTTGCTACTGTTAAACTTGGTATCTTGGTATCGGGCTGCTGCTACAGCTACTGCTACTATTGTTGCTACTGTTAAACTTGGTATCTTGGTATCGGGCTGCTGCTACAGCTACTGCTACTACTGTTGCTACTGTTCAACTAGAAGCGCAGGGGTGTTACTTAGAGGTGGTTCAAATAGAACAAGAGGCCACTAGTATACACAAACCAGTAACAACATGTCAGGAAAACTGGTTACAAATGCGTGTGTTTAAATGTAAGGAGCATAGTAAATAAGAAAAACGAATTAAACATTATGGTAGCAGATATTAACCCTCACATAATTGGTATAACCGAATCATGGGCCAACATAGATATAACAGATGCTGAATTAGGACTGACAGGATACGTAATGTTTATGAGAGATCGAAGAGGAAGAAGGGGAGGGGGAGTTAATTTATATATTAACGTATCTATACAGGCTTACGAAATAAAATTAAATAGGAAAGCAGATTGCGATGAAGCTGTTTGATGCAATATAGTTACAGAAATTCAACATTAACTATTGAATTAGTTTAACGAAGTTCAAACACAAGCAAAGATGATAACACAAAAATGCAAAATGCTACAAAGGAAGTGAATAAAGGTGAATGTATCATAATGGGAGGAGTACGGGGTGAGGACCAACAGTTTATATTTTTAATTCAGGATAGCTCCCTTACTCAAAACGTGCTACAGCCAACAAGGGGAGAAAATGTATTAGATATAATAAAATCTTTCTTTCTCACATTATAAATGGCACTTGTACAATATTTAAAATACAGTTGTTTCAGTAATGACTTCGTTAATATCATAATGACTAAATATATATATATATTTNTTAAAAAAATAAATAAAAAACATACAGGAGAAACTTCCACAAAGGTAAACATAAAGATATGAGAAAATACTTAGTAAAGCTAGATTGGAATAACATGCTGAGGAATAAGACCGCAATTGAATATTGGAACATTCCAAAATATGAAATTGAGAGTATCGTTGATCAATTTCTTCCCTTGAAAAAAGAAGGAAAACTGTTTAGAAAGAAACACTTGTCAAAATAAGCTATTAGAAAAACAGTGTACAAGCAAACTATGTAGTGGATTTATAGGCGCACAAGAAGCAGGAAGACCACACAAATTACAAAGATGCATTTAATGCAGCTACGACTGAAATTAGACATTGTAAAAGAAGCTATGAGCAAGAATTAGCATGTAACATAAACAATGACAGCAAGATTTTTTATGCATGTGTCAGGAGTGAACGAAACGTACGAGACAAGATTGGACCTCTACAAGACAGTGCAGGAAATAGATATCACACGTTTTTTTTTTAATGGCGGAATACCTAAATGGTTATTTCAGTTCAGTGTTTACCAGAGAGAATATTAGTTCATTACCAGTTCCATATGCTCAATTTCAGGATGCTGAGTCAGAATTGTTATGTTCCCCGAACTGGTGTGAACACTGTGAAGAGCAACGAGGTGGCCAGGGTCGGCCTGGTCAACTCTCCCCTTATGCCACGAATAGCTTAGACTTAGCCAAGTCGGCAGGCAGCATAAGGACTCAGTGAACACGTCAAGGAAGTACACGAATATGTTTGCACACGACATAGGCCTCCTGGCAGAAGCTCTTCATCAAGATCGCCAGTAGAATGGTCAGGCAGCCAGGTCATAGAAACTGCCCTGTCGTAATTGTGGTGTGTGTGTGTGTGTGCGTGCGTGCGTGCGTGCGTGCGTGCGTGCGTGCGTGTTTGGTGTGTGTGTGTATCACAGTAATACAGTAACGTAGGCTTTAGTAAAAAGTAATATAATATGTGGCTATCAGATTGTATGTGAAACATAGAACATATGAAGTCAACATATTAGCTATAAAAGATAGCGCGATATAGTATAGTATTGTGTAATACGATAAAATAAACATAATAACCTACACAATAAATTTTCAAAGTGACTGCCGACTAGTGTCGCCCTCTGGCGGGCTATCACTAAACATTACAGGAATATTTAAGGCAGTTATTGTTAACTCCAGAAATGGTAGCTAAGAAAATAAAGGAAATGAAGGATATTAAATCACCTGGAGTGGATGGAATTCCTTCAGATCTACTAATGGAAGTACTTTCAATGATACCAAGTACAAGTCCAAGTACTCGTCTAAAAATATAGGCAAGTACAAGTACAAGTACTTTGTGTGAAAAATTCAAGTACAAGTACAAAGTACTTTGAAAATGTTAGTCAAATTTAGTCAAGTACTTCGAACGCTACATCTGTGTTTCGTAATGGTGATGGTCAAAGCGTCTATCACAATACAAGTGAACTGTTGTGGCTTCGGATCATCTGAAGCCACATAGTTTATCAAGATATCAGTTAGTTTATCTTCTGTAATTGATTCGTGGCTTTAAATAAAGTCATTGACTGCACATGTGTCACCTTGTATTGGTCGTCTTAACTAATACTGCATGCAAAACCACCAATGTAATGCTTGTGAAGGCGATGGGTCTCTGGATTTGAAGCATATGTGGACGGCGATGACCTAAAATATGAAGAAGCAGTGGTCTTGGAGAGGAGAGTGTGGATATTGACAGGTATATATGGAAGAAAGTCTCTACATTAAATAACGTAACCTAATATCGCACTGGACCGTGTACTGCACCCCAGAAGTGTTCTGTTTACGTATATCGGCACCAATCATCTGTACAATGGGCAAACCGAGAACGGCCCCGGCCAATAGTGGTGGCAGTGGCAGTGACGATCTATTACATCAGATCAAGGAAGCAACGAAAGTCGACAATGTTGTTGCCCATCTAGCGGAACGAATTGCTGCCATTGTGACTGATAAGATCACCGCACGATTGGACAGACTGGAGAAGGCTCTGACAAATAAAGAAACAAAGATCAAACAACTTGAGCAAAATGTCACACACCTAGAGGCCCAAGTGGATAACCTGGAGCAGTATAGCCGCAGAACTTCAATTAGAATAACTGGGTTGGAAGAAAACAAAAATGGAGAAGATCTTGAAAAGATCACAACAAACTTGATTGGAGATATGAATCTCCAAGATCACATCACACTAGACAACATCAATAGACTACACCGTATAGGGTCGCGAAACTCGATGACAAGCAAGAACCATGCGCGACAAATCATCATCCAATTTAAAGACTATAAGTCGAAAACAACATTCATCAAAGGAAGGAAATCCCTCCAAAGTAAGTACCCGGATGTGTACATTACAGAGGATCTTACCAAAACAAGACCCAGGCTACTGTATGTAGCACGATCGTTGAAAAGACTACACAAAATCCAAGACTGTTGGTCATATGACGGAAGGATCGTGATCAAAGATCTACAAGGGAAAATTGGTAACGTCAACAGTGAAGACGAACTGAACAATTTCTAGACACTACTGTGTGTAGCGTCGTTGAAAATCAAATCATCGCTAGAAACTTTTGACATTTGTCATGTGTAGCGTCATGTAACATCATTTCCCAACATACGTTCATTACGAAATCATTCTTGGGATACACGTTGACGACAAAAAGAAAATCTAGACATTTGCCGTATGTAGTGTCGAGCTTCGTCAACTCGTTGTGATATGACACTGTTGTGATACACGTTGAAGATCAACAGAAGAATATCTAGACATTACCGTGAGTAGTCATGTATCGTCAACTTGTTTTGATACGACACTGTTGTGATACATGTTGAAGATCAACAGAAGAATTTCTACACATTACCGTGAGTAGTAGTGTATCGTCAACTCGTTGTGATATGACACTGCTGTGATACACGTTGAAGATCAACAGAAGAATCTCCAGACATTATCCTGAGTAGTCGTGTATCGTCAACTCGTTGTGATATGACACTGCTGTGATACACGTTGAAGATCAACAGAAGAATCTCCAGACATTATCCTGAGTAGTCGTGTATCATCAACTCGTTGAGATACGACACTGTTGTGATACATGTTGAAGATCTACTGTACAATGTCTAGATATTTACTGTGTATAACATGTGTATCATCAATTCTCAACTGAAACTTGTATGCAATGACATTATTCTGATGCTATACATTGAATAGGTTAGAAAATCATCTGCTTCTGCCAGACCCATTGACTTGTACCTATCTAATTATGTTATTATTATATGTTGTTTTAATCACGCTACATCTTACTAATGAATTAATATTAGTACTATATGCGAGTTGCCACACAACAATGTATGTTGTTAATATGTTTGAAAATCATTACGTTTACCACAGGAGTATAAATATATATATATATAGTTAATAATAACTGAAATGAGTCACTTAACTAGAATTGCATCATATCCAGATGATGAGTTTGACTATGAAAACAGTAACCTTAACATGGGTGACTTAGATTCTGATTGCAATCTCCTTGCAACAAGCAACACTGCACTTACTACCAAATACTACCTTGAGAATAATATCAATGAAATCATAAAATGCAATGACAACTATACTAGATGACTTCCTTAATGCATCTGAATATTAGAAATATACCGAAAAATATTGACAAGCTGAGCAACTTCGTAACATTGATAGATCTACAATTTTCGATAATTGCGTTAAGTGAAACATGGTTAAACAATGAAACCTCAGAGATTTATGAATTACCAGAATACAGAAGTATTCATCTTACGAGACCTTCCAGAAAAGGAGGAGGAGTATCTACGTATATACACAGATCATGTGATTAAGTAGAAAGGCCAGAAATTAATATTATGACTGAACGCATAGAATGTCTTTTTGTTGAATTCAAGTCTCAGTTCAAGAAACACAAAAAGAAAATATTGGTTGGTGTAGTTTACAGACCACCAAATACAAATATCAATGCTTTTACAGAACAGATCATTAAACTTATACGTACACTAAAAAATTAAAATAAACAGTGTTATATCATGGGTGAGTTTAACATTAATTTACTAAACTATGATCACCATATGGAAACTCATGACTATGTAGATACAATGTTTTTAAACTCACTAGTACCTTAAATTACTAAGCCCACTAGAATAACACCAACTACAGCCACATTAATAGACAATATATACAGTAATGATATAATTGGTGAATATAATCAACTGCATGGAATATTGTATACAGACATTTCTGATCATTTACCAATATTTCTACTAACTAAGCTAAATAATGATATAAAAGATGATGTAACGATAGAGACCAGAATATATAATGATCAAACCATTGCCTCATTCAAAAGTATTATAGATACAATATGTTGGAATGATGTTTATGCATCTGAAGATCCCCAAAAAAGTTATACTTCATTTTTAAAGAAAATTTCACTGGCATATGATAAATCATTCCCCCAGCTAAAAAAAGGTAAGAAAAGGGAAACACAGAGTATGGATCACCAAAGGGTTTAGGAATTCTATAAAAACAAAACACAAACTATATGTTTTTCTCGAGAAAACCAACAGTGTTCAATGAAATGAATTATAAAAGATACAAAAACAAATTAAGGCAACTTATTAATATAGCAGAAAACTATCACTATCAGAATGAGTTTGATAAGCACAAGAGCAACTTGAAAAAAGCTTGGCACATGATAAGGGAAATCATAAGCAAGAGGACAGCATCTTCATGTAGCCAAGAGTTCTTAGTCAATGGTAAATTAACACAAAACAAGCAATTAATAGCTGATAAATTTAATGAGTATTTCACAACCGTTGGATCAGAATTAGCTAATGAAATACCATTCGTCACAGAAAAGCCTAACGATTATCTTGATGGAATTTATAAAAACTCTATGTTTTTAGCACCTGCAACCACAGATGAGATAAGGATAATTATAGAGAAATTGAAAAACTGTAGTTCCGGCTGGGATGGCATAAAGCCAAATATTATCAAACAAACTTACTCAGGTATGATTGGGCCATTATGCCACATTATAAATTTATCATTTGATAAAGGATATGTACCAGATGAACTAAAAATAGCTAATGTAGTGCCCATTTTTAAGAAAGGTGATGCTACACTAATTAAAAACTATATACCTATTTCTATATTACTAGTATTTTCAAAGATTTTTGAAAGATTAATATATAATAGATTAAATAAATATATAGTTTAAACACAATGTTTTGTCAAACTCCCAGTTTGGATTTGAAAAAGGATATTCAACGTATATGGCTCTAACAATATTAATTGACAAAATAACCAGTGCAATGGACAAAAGAGAACATGTAACTGGACTATTTTTATATTTTGCTAAAGCATTTGATACTGTTAACCATGATATCCTATTAAGAAAACTTGATCATTATGGAATCAGAGGAATAGCGCTCCAGTGGTTTCAAAGTTATTTGTATGGAAGACAACAAACAGTAAAATTTAATGGAATCAATTCTGTTCTTAAAAATATAACATGTGGAGTACCACAAGGGTCAATATTAGGACCCATACTATTCCTTATATATATAAATGATTTAGGTGCTGTTTCTCAGATCACCTTTCCAATTATGTATGCAGATGATACTAACATTTTTATCCAAGGGAAAGATTTGCAAAAAATGGAAAAAGATTTAAATATATATATATGTATATGAATTTATGTTATTTGAGACAATAAACATTATTATTATAATGTATGTGTGATTGATTGTAGGGTTCGATGGCTAAATGCATGGACATATATTTACTGGACTGCCAGCTCCGCGTTTATGCGCGAACGAGTTCGATTTTGCTCCCGCCGCGGACACATTGAGTTGTTTACTTCCGGCGTCGCCGGTTGAATGTAAATGGCGTTCGAGTTGCACAGATCAAAATGTCAAAAAGCGTTGGCAGCAACTGCTGCATGCCATAGTCGATTGCGCTTGAACAAGTGCAAAATGCAGAGGATTGTCTACCGAAGGGAACCGAATGGAGAGCCCGTTTGCTGCATGCCATCATTGGCATCAATAAGAATGGACAGCAGCTTCGATGCTGACAATGCCAAGATCTGCTCCAGGCATTTCACAGATGATTGTTTCAAACATGGTAAGTTTCTTGGTATTGTAATTAATTGGTTAATAACTGTTCAGTGATGTTGCAAATTTACATATATACCGGTTAAAGAGCCTGAATCAGTGAGTAACTGTGTCACTGTGTGTAAAGGCTAAGCTAAGTAGGCCCAACATGTATGTCTGTTTTATAGGTATAATAATATCAAAAAGTGTCTGTCTTCGCTTACTCTAGCTGCAGATAACTATATGAAATTATTTTCATAATCACGATTCTTCACAGGCACAGTTTCGGGGGGGGGGGGGGGGGGGGGGTAGTAGCTCAGCTGTTAATACACAGTGCTGAAGAAATTGAAATATTAAATACCAAAAATAATACAAAATGACAATGGCAACAATGAAACAATAGCAGTAAGAATAGTAATAAGTGTATGATATATATATTTACATAACACAAAAAATAACTTTATTTTTTTGTACAGGTCCAAGCGGAACTCGCAGAACATTGATACCTGGAAGTTTGCCAACCCTATGGATGCCTTCAAAGTCTGTAGAAACACCAGAAACAACCCGACAGGAGCCTGTAAGTGTTGCTCAATTACTGTTTGCATATTGAAGGTATCCTGTCTTAATCAAATGTGTTTACTTTTACTTCTTTCTGCTTTGACTATTTATCTTTTCTTGTCCTTTTTTTGAATTTGGTATATTTGATTGTCTAATCTGTGATTTTCCCTTGGGAAAATCAGGCACTTCCTCTGAGGGCAACCAGTTGTGACAGCGCCACACTACCTAGTCTACTAATTAATTCCTAAGGAAGGTATTTTTTTCATAAACCAATCCTAAGACAGTAGTTTTGTCGTTTTTATGTTTCAGTCATACAGAGAGCCACCGCCAGAGTTTGATCATGTTGCATACTTCAGCTTTGAAGACATTCGCAAGGATCTTGGCAAGGTTCGGCTTCCATGGTGCATCACAGAAACTCTGCAAAAACTATTAAACTTGCAGTTGTTTTGGACAGTGTTGTCAAGCCGCAAGTTATTCTTGAAAGTGACACTGGTATGGCAGCTTCAGCCCATGTGTTTGGGGTACCTGCTCCACACCTTTCCACTGACCTTGAACACATGAGGTTAAATACCTTTCTTCTTGACTTGCGTGAAAAGTCAGTGTGTACTGGAATAACTGCAGATGTTCTGCAGAATTTTGCCAGTCTGCCAGATGGTACTGGTTCAAAACAGTATTTTCGATACATTATAAACCTACCAGCCAATGTCATGTTTTTCCATATATCCTGCATTATGTCAAACTCATGGCAACTTCTGCTCCATGCCATAATACAAAAAGGCATACACCTTTGAAGCAAAGTGGATAACAAAGCTATGGAAGCCGTCGAAGGCTCAATGCTGGAGGTCTGGTACTGGGTGGACAGCTTCCTGATGTCTTTGCACAGGGTCTTGTCCCTCACCAGCTTTTCGAGTGTGACTGCAGCTTTGGAAGCTTAAACAAATAAGGTATTCAACATCAGGAATTAAGTATTCAATGTTCAACATTACTCAACAGTTTGTGCAATTAAATTAAATATATAATACGCTTTGTAATAAAACATTACATAATTATATATTTTTAGTTAAATCTTATACATAATTATATATTTTTAGTTAAATCTTATACATAATTATATATTTTTAGTTAAATCTTACATTACTTTATTAATGAAGAGATTATGTACCATGTGATGATGGTTGTTAGAACATACGCACGCACACACGCAAATATTAAAAGTAGTAGTATCCATCAGGCATGAGAATAGGGTTGGTGGTTTTTAAAAAGTCGTTCGCCTAAGGGTAGCAATTTTGTGTGATGGCCAAAGACCGGCAGTGTTTTGCTACACTTTCACTGAAATAAGCCATATACGTTTCCCCTTGATATCAATCAGTCAGATAGTTAGGCCTACCTGCTCTCTTTGTCTTGGAGATGACTGTTGTTTGTCGCGACTTGGTCTTGGGTGTACGTCGAACATTCGACGCAGAAAATGTTGTTGGGATGACATCTAGCTTGAAGGAACGTCTTTTACGGTACGATATCCTATGCTCGGCCATCAGATTTATAGCTGCACTTGATGTGCCCTATGGACAGAATGAATCAGTTATCTTACAAAAGGTAGACATGCATGTTCAGATTACCCAGAAGCAGATAAAATCATATTACACAGAGGCAGAGAAAAATGTTGCCATAACTCCTGTCTCTCTACTCCCTGCTGTCCTGACACAAACAACCGTTAATACAGAACATGCAATCCAATTCTTGGGATACCCATCCACCTTAATTCTTCAATATGTTCTAAGAGATTAGAGCAAGTGCGAACAGCTATAGCTATTAATAATATTGCATTAAAACGTGCGTGATCATTTCACACACAGGTGTAGCTAAAATGCCATTGCCATTGGAAAAAAAAACAATTATTAATTCTACTGTTATTATTCAATATTGTATTTACACTCACCTTGGACACATGGGGTTTGTTTATTTCCTTTGCTCTTGAGACCTTCACATCAAGTTGATCATTCATTTGAGAAAAATGTTCCTGCACACACAGAAGCTAAATTGTCATATATTAAGGAATGAGTCATTCAATTCCTAAGCTACTATAGCATATTAGCATATACTCAAACGCTGGCTGAGGCTGAGATGTCCCCTGCTAAAAATCCAGCCGCCTCAAAGGCATATCATTTAATAAATTAGCACATTATTTTCTTGAAAGAAAGATATAGTCCATGCCTAGAGGTGCTTTCACTTAAAATGTAAACTGTACAACAAAATCAACATTTAACTTACCGCAAGAATCGCATCGATGTCAAGCTCCATGTTGCGAAGTGAGACCGGAAGTAAACAATACAAACTGTCGAGCCCAAGCAGCTAACACAAACTCCACCAGAGGCGCAACGCATGGCACGCGCAAAGCTGGCAGTCCAGTAAATATATGTCCATGATATAACAATGGCTGACTGACAGAAGACAGCGTGTTGTAGTAGATGGAGAGGTTTCAAACTGCAAATCAGTTTTGAGTGGGGTACCACAGGGATCAGTATTAGGACCTTTATTATTCTTAATATATAATGTTAATCATTTGGACGATAATATAACAAGCAACGTACTGGAATTTGCGGATGACACAAAAGTGTTTTGAAAGGTTAACAATGATGGTGACAAACAACATTTCCAAAACGATCTAGACAAATTAGTTAAATTGCCTGAAAAATGGCAGATGTTATGCAATTTTGGGAAAAGTGAATGCCTACATACAGGACACGGGAACTTGGATATAAACTATAAAATGATAGATACCGTTCTAGGTACTACCGCAAAAGAAAAGGAATTAGGAGTCCTTGTATGACAGTTTCAGAGCAGTGTGGTATAGCAGCTTCAAAGGGTAAACTAATTCTCGGGTTGATTATTAGAAACATAACATACAAGGACAAAAGCTAGTTATACCTCTGTATAATTTTAGGCATCATTTAGAATATTGTATACAAGCGTGGAGACCATATCGTAAGAAGGGTATAGATACGCTTGAACGAATACAGAGGGAGCAACTAAAATGATTATAGAACTGTGAGACCTTAATTATGAAGAATGCCTAAACAATGTGATTTAACAACCCTAGAGACAAGGAGATTAAGCGGAGGTCAAATTGAAGTTTTTAAGACATTGAATGGGTATGAAAATATTGATAGCAATCTTTTTTCACTCAAGAAATATAGTAGAACTTGAGGACATGATATAGCATTAGCATAGGATCAGTACATATTGGATATCAAGAAATACTCGTTATCACAGGGAGCAATAAATTCATGGAACAAATTATGTACAGATTGTGTAAGTGGGCCTTTGCTCTGGATGGCAATATTGTTTAATCTTGTTAAATCCATTGGTACTGCTGCTATTTCTACTACTGCTGCTGTTGGTGGTGCTACTGCTTCTACTACCACTACTACTACTACTACTACTACTACTACTACTACTACTACTACTACTACTACTACTACTACTACTACTACTACTACTACTACCATTTCTACTACTACCACTACTATTACTACTACCACTACTACTACTACTACTACTACCACTACTTCTACCACTACCAGTACCACTGCCACTACTACTACTACTTCTACTACTACTACTACTACTATTACAACAACAACAACTAGTACTACTACAATTACTACTACTACTACTTCTATCACTACTACTACGACTACAACTACTAATACTATTACTAATAATAATAATAATAGTAATAATAACAATAATAATAATAACGAGTAATATGTATTATTATTAGTATTCATTTGCATGGGCATATTCACAGAAGTATAAGTAACACTGAGGTCCAACTGCTGAGGTAATGTTTTGATAACACGACCCAAGGACATCTAACATTGTGTTTGTGTCCATAACAATTCCGTTGAATTCTCGCAAACATAATTTGTGATTTCCAACGACACCGCGCTGTTTTGTGGGACTAATAAGCATTCGCAGTATCTACTATCAACATATTTCCTCGTGGTTAACTGTATATCTCAATGCAATATTAATATATCAGTAAATATGAATAATATGAATAAACACGAGCGTTGTGCCGCAAGGAATACGCACCTTTATTTCGTAAGACGTATCCACATGTTGCTATTATTACGATTATTATTATAATTAGTATTGTAATAATAATAATAATAATAATAACAACAACACTAACAATAACAATATTAATAATATAATCGCCATCATCATCATAATCAATATCATAATCATAATCACAATAAAAATAAAAATAAAAAGTAAAAATAATAATAATAATAAAAATAGTCATAATCATAATCATAATCATAACCATAACCATAATCATAATCACAATCACCATCACCATCACAATCACTGTTACAGTCACAATCACAACCACAATAAAAATAACGAACAATAATAATAATAATAATAACGATGCCAGTAGCCAAGAGCTGAAAGGGATGTTTCCTGTTTTTGTGTGGATTGTTGCTGACGACATTATTTCTTCCTCGCGAACCAGGGCTGCTGAGTACATCGACCTATTGAAACATGTATTTGTCAGTTGCTGTTTTAACCAATAATAATAATAATAAAAAAACGAGAATGTAGAAACTAGGCCTACATTATGGGAACGTAACTTTATTTGGCTATAGACAGGTCATCGCTGGTCTGACGGGTAATCACTGGGATTTCTTAGAATTGCTCTTTGATGTTGGGCTGGTTCCGAGAATCACGACAGACAAAGACAGTAAGTGGGTCGAAGTACAATTATTCATCGTACGTCTACAATTCGAATACAGCTAATTTGAAAAATCAAGTTGATTAAAAAAATCAACTGTATTCTAATTCTACCGATGCCTCGTTAATCTATCCAACAACGAATGCGAACAAAATAGTTTCTAAATTATTGTTTAACAAGATTTAACAAGCTTAAACAAGATTTGCCATCCAAGCAAAGGCCCAGATGGCAAGTGGACAAGGAAGCTATAGGCTTATCGAGATTTTCATCTACGTGTAACCCGCCCTCCTGAGATATGTGTCTACCCTAGTTTTAAACATATTCACGCTGCTAGCAGAAACACAGTGCGTAGATAATTTGTTCCATTCATTTATTGTCCTGTTTGAGAACGAGTACTTCATGATATCCTATCTTTAATTTTACCTCATGTCCTCTAGTTCTTTCTTAAGTGAGAAAAAATATTTCTATCAGTATGTTCATACCCATCTTTAAAAACTTCTATCTGATCTCTTCTTAACCTCCTTGTCTCTAGGGTCGTTAAACCACATTGTTTTAGGCGTTCTTCATATCTAACGTCTCTAAGTTCTAGAATCATTTTAGCTGCTCTCCTCTCTATTCGTTCAAGCGCATCCATATCCTTCTTACTATATATCCACGCCTGTATATGTTATTTTAAATGAGGTCTAACTATTGCTTTATACAGAGGTATAATTAGTTTTTTCCTAGAGTGTTATGTTTCTCCCAATGAACCCAAGGATTTGATTACCCTTTAAAATTGCAATACCACACTGTTCTGAAACTTTCATATCAGCACATATTGATCATCTCTCAACGTACAACAGTGAACTTTTCCGACAAACCCGGCAGGGAATCTATAATGACGAGTTTATGTTCGTACAGTCTGATTATGAATTTTGTGAACAAGTATTCGATTAATTCGACCAATTAAACTGTTGTTCGTTTCAATACTCTGATTATAGTGCACATGACCAAGAAGGTAGTATTGATCCAGGGAATAACTTCTATGATTATATCTCCTCAAATTGTAAATATTATTCTGAAAAGAAATTTTACGAAGATATCAATGTGTCACATAATATTTTTGGTAGAAATATATGTTTTATTCATTTTAGCTCACGCAGTTTGAATGCAAATTTCGAAAATAGTTTTATTTACTTAATATTGTTTTCGACATCATTGCTATTTCTGAAACATGGGCTCAATCCGATCAGACTTCCCGGCTTCAACTCCCAGGTTATTCATCTTTTCACATAGTAAGGGATTACAAACAGGGTGATTGGGTGGCACTATACGTCAACAAATTACCTCGATTGTTCTATTATATCGAGTAAATCAACAGCTATAAATTATGGGTTTGAATGTGTTACTATTGAGTTAAAGTTAGCCAACTTTAGAAACGTGGTAATTGCTTGCGTATACAGAGCACCTGAGTCTGACGTAATTTTATTTTGTGATAGCATTGACCGCCTATTTAATCAAGTTGCGATTAAGAAAACTGTATTTCTGGCGATTTCAACCAAATATTTCCTAGATTTGATGTTCAGCCTTGGTATGTACCCAGTAATTACTAAGCCTACAAGAATTTCGAATGTGTCAGCAACACTTATTGATAATAATTATATTCACCAATGATATCAATAGTGATATCACAAGTGGTTTACTTATTACATACATAAGCGATCACTTGCCCGTTTTTGCTATTTGTAAGTATGACGGTAACCGATGTAGCCGCAGTTACCCTGCAAGATACAAACGTCAAACAAGTGTGGACAATGTTAATGCACTAAAAGTCGCGTTGAACGCGCATCCGTGGGACACAGTGCTTAGTCACACATATATTAATGAGACATACAACGATTTTCTGAACATTTTCACAGTATTATATAATCATTATTGTCCACTTTACTAATAACAATAAGAGTGAACAAAACACCCTTTGCTCACGAATGGTCTCAAAAATGCATGTCGGAAAAAATAAGTTATACAAACAGTTTATTTCGAATATAAACAACGATACCGAATTAAAGTATAAAGCGTACAAGAATAAACTAACAACCGTTATACGATTCGTTATACGATTCGTTAAACGGGATTATTATAGTAAGTCAGAGCACCGCGGCAACTTATCCGGGACTTATTATTATCGGTGACTATTATAGCAAACACGTTTAATAAGTATTTTACAAGCATTAGCTATACATATTGAAACTCCACCACGCATCTTCGTTCTTGATTACATGGGCAAACGCAATGAACTTTCTATGACTTTGACACTAACCGATAAGGAAGAGGTTATACGCACCGTTAATAATAGTTGCGGGAATAAATGTTCGGCCGATCGTGATGGCATTATGATGAGTCTCGTTAAAAAGTGTAATTGAAAGTATTTCTGAACCTATGACGCATATATGTAATCTGTCATTTAAAGGTGGCGTTTTCCCGCACAAGACGAAAACAGCTAAAATAATACCTTTATATAAATCTGGTTGAAAAAAAAACATTTATTTACCAACTACAGGCCGATTTCACTTCTACCACCGTTCTCTAAAATGCTAGAGAAACTGTTTAATTCTCGACTTGAAGGCTTTGTGAATTCTTGTACTATCTTAAATTCGTGCCAATATGGATTTATAGAAGACATGTCAACTTCGCACGCTTTGGTAGAATTGCTTGTACGGAAGCGTATTGCCGCCATGTATAGAAAAAAGTCGAAATTTCGAAATTACCACAGGAGACCGAGAGACACATCCTTCCCATAATTGATCCAGTGGGAGTTGAACTGCGTCGTATAGCCTATATTCTAATCCTAGCCCAAATGTCTTGTGGCATGTAGATAAATTGAAGTCGTACTTTGTGTACATGTGCCATAGATGGATTATCCAGACGTGTCATTTGGTTGCACGTTTACACTTCCGACAGTGATCCAGCCATTATGGGCGGCTACTTCATGGACGTCGTTAAGTTACGAATGGGTTGCTCTAAATGGATCAGTGCTGACCTTGGAACAAAAAACGCATAAAGACAAATGTAATTTTTTCTAAGAGAGGATCATGGTGATGCATTTGTACAGAGTTCGTTTTCATGAAGCAAAATTGATACAGGTGATAATACTTTATATAGTCTATGCAACTCACACCTACCATCTATTATATGTACACCCATGTAAAAATGGGCTATTCTTTGTTACAATTGACAAAATATAAAACAAACATTAATTGGTACAACTGTGTGTGTGCGTGCGTGGTGTGCATGGTATGCGTGGTGTACGTGGTGTGCGTGGTGTGCGTGGTGTGCGAGGTGTGCGTGGTGTGCAGGCCTATGGTACGTTATGATAGTATCT
>SDWI01002075.1:1904-33410 GCA_009193005.1 Lamellibrachia luymesi
CAGGCAGGTGGCCGTCTTGTCCCAGGCAGGTGGCTGTCTTGCCCCAGGCAGGCGGCCGTCTTGTCCCAGACCGGTGGCCGTCTTGTCCCAGGCAGGTGGCCGTCTTGTCGCAGGCAGGTGGCCGTCTTGACCCAGGCAGGCGGCCGTCTTGTCCCAGACCCGTGGCCGTCTTGTCCCAGGGAGGTAGCCGTCTTGTCCCAAGGATGGGGTAAGACAGATGTTTGGGGTACTCTCACTATTTTTAAAATGCAACTTAGCTCATTTGTATATATGCGGAAAATAGTTTTCCAATAAATAACACGCATATATGTGTATAACATAAACACATTAAAGACATGCTAACATGCTCACATAGAACCGGCCTCTCCCGTCACATATCTATAAATGTAACCTCTTTGTCTTCATTCAGCGACTCTGCCATGCTAGAGTTTTGTACAGAAGCGATCAGAAAATGCTGTACTGTCATTGGCCCGTTGCTGCGACTGATATTGTGTTTACTTGCTGACCAACGTACATTGATCGATTCTGCCAGACGTCTTGTCATAGACCGGCGCACATTACATGACAGTAGTTGCCGCGATTAAATTTTCGAATCGGTTCAACAAAAAACGAAGCGTCTCTAATATCACAGTAAGTTCGCTGTGGGTAAGACACATTGTCTGCGTTGATCACAATTCTATGTATAACAAACCATGTGGACATCTTATTTATGCCTCCCAAGAACTGACAGAACTTATTTAATGTAAACTTTGTTACGTCATTTTGGCCCACCCTGTGCACCCTTCACACGCGCCCTTTCGTTATTAAGAAATTGTCGAGCATATCCGTTACACGGTCCGTCTCCCAAGGCGTGCCTGTGCGCTCTCCCAAGGCGTGC
Source organism: Lamellibrachia luymesi (assembly GCA_009193005.1). Classification (NCBI taxonomy): domain Eukaryota; kingdom Metazoa; phylum Annelida; class Polychaeta; order Sabellida; family Siboglinidae; genus Lamellibrachia; species Lamellibrachia luymesi. The sequence continues at coordinate 2,782 of SDWI01002075.1, forward strand.
CTGCGCGTTCTCCCAAGGCGTGCCTGCGTGCTCTCCCAAGACGTGCCTGCGCGCTCTCCCAAGGCCTGCGCGCTCTCCCGAGACACTGCCTCTGTCGTGGAACTACAGCAGTGTGACGTCAGTCAACAAATGACACGCGATACGCGACACTCGATACGCGTGCCGACTGTCAGAGCGAGCACGCGTCATCACGTCGTTTACCGGTGAGATTAGATCAGACAATCTGTCGACGGCGACGTCAGCGACGGGCTGTCGTTGTCTGTCTACACCATAGACATAAATAGAACACCCGTTAGTAAAACTTAGTTTATAGGGGGGTGATTAATGATGTAACTCTATGGTCTACACTCAGCAGACTGACAGCGACACGAGAGACGATCTTCCGTTGTCAGCCTCCACTCAGCAGACTGACAGCGACACGAGAGACAATCTTCCGTTGTCAGCCTACTCACTCAGCCTACTTACTCACTCATCTGTGCGTGCAAGGCGCCCCTTTAGAGTGCGGTGCAAGACGCCCCTTTAGAGTGCGGGGCAAGGCGCCCCTTTAGAATGCGGTGCAAGACGCTCCTTTTAGAGTGCGGACAAGGCGCCCCTTTATAGTGCGGTGCAAGGCGCCCCTTTATAGTGCGGGGCAAGGCGCCTATTTAGAGTGCGGGACAAGGCGCCCATTTAGAGTGCGGGCAAGGCGCCCATTTAGAGTGCGGACAATGCGCCATTTAGAGTGCTGTGCAAGGCGCCACTTTAGAGTGCGGGACAAGGCGCCCCTTTAGAGTGCGGGGCAAGGCGCCCCTTTAGAGTGCGGGGCAAGGCGCCCCTTTAGAGTGCGGGGCAAGGCGCCCTTTATAGTGCGGGGCAAGGCGCCCCTTTACAGTGCGGGGCAAGGCGCCCCTTTACAGTGCGGGGCAAGGCGCCCCTTTACAGTGCGGGGCAAGGCGCCCATTTACAGTGCGGGGCAAGGCGCCCCTTTACAGTGCGGGGCAAGGCGCCCCTTTACAGTGCGGGGCAAGACGCCCCCACATGATTTGGTCAATTTATAATCGTAATTATGTAGGCCCAGTGGAAATGTCTGATAAAAGCTGTGTTTTATCAATTCGCATAGATGGTACGTGACAATTAGGAGTACACTGTATTACTTAAATACTTAATTATGGACACAGAACGGACACGGAACAGACTCAGTACGGATACCGAACGGACACAGAACGGACACGTACAGAACGGACACAGAACGGATACAGGACGGACACAGAACGGACACAGGACGGAACCAAGGAACGGAGCCAAAGAATGGAACCAAAGAACGTAACCAAGGAATGGAACCAAGGAATGGAACAAAGGATGCAGTGAAGAAACCAACGAGAAGACGCGTCAGCACCAGCAGCGAGATGGAAGAACGGCCGCGTGTCATGCGGCGAGCCTTTCGTGAACTGTAGACCTCGGGAAGTGTGGGTACAGCGTCAATTGTACGTTGACTGCACGCCAGGAGTGCTGCGTCTTATTTGCCCTAACGGCGAGTTCGAGAGTGAGTAAATGATGCATATTTATTGCCTGTTTGGGTCCAATAAAATATAATGCATTTGTTTTACATTTAACAATAGTCTGTTTCATTTCAGTATTCGTATTTCATACTGTGGAGAAAGATTGTTACTGTTATGGCGCAAGACACCAACTCTGGACAATTAGATTTAATTAATGACTACATAAGTTAGCGTTGTCAATCGTCACTAATGTTTTGATGTTGCATAATATAACCACACAACAATCGTATAACGGCATGGGTACCTCAAAACATCTTCGCCGTCATGGGTACTGCATAGTACAACAGTACCCCTGGCAGATAACCCCGCTGAACCAATGGGCTACGTTTCTACGACTTTCGGGCACCAGTCGTCGTTGGTCGGGTGGTAATTCCTTATAACAACATTTGAAGTTTGGCGGAGCGCGTCTATAGATCCCAGAAAGACGCCGACCAAGACAGGAAGTGGGACAAAGTACATATGATTCAGCCTACATTCACACATAGCCTACATTCACACATGGCGTGCGAAAAGCTGAAAGTTCCACTTTTCTACAGGTTTATCTGCCAGGTTAGTGAGGATGCCTCAAAATAATAAGTTTCTGAATAACTATAGCCATTTTCCATTAAGGGGACCCCTTGTCTACCCTACCCTATCTGTCATCAAGTGTTGTTTATCATAATTTGTAATAACCCCCCCCATACTGCCTAAGTTGTCAGAAAGATGTCAACAACTACATTGTCAAATAACTGACAGAGCATAATTTCAAGAATACGACTCTCACCGATTGTTTACTCCGCCAGCGGCAGCCAAGCGGAACGTGGCGTACGCTGACGACAGTGAGCGAAGTCGTGTGCGGTCGTGCGTGACTTACTAGTAACTTAGTACCTAGTACATGACTAGCATAAAATACATATCACCTAGCTACAGTGGTGAGTCAACACAGAGACAAGACAGACCAGACGTCGTTCCTAATGGGGCCGTGGCGCTCTAGAAAACGTTCAGATATGTTGCCCAGGATCTGTGTGTGACCGCAGGTAAGTGTTGGGAGGCCTCGGTCAACCAGGTGTTACTGACCAATTACAAATTAATGCATCATAAAGAGTCTTAAAGATTCACTCAGATCGAACGCATCGTTCACACTGTAGGCTCTTACGGGGAATAATTTGCTTTGACAGTAATTTTAAGCATCCAGCAGGACTAGCCGTGATAACTTACACAAACGCGTAAAGAACTATTGTTGAAGCGAAATCTGTAGTCCTGCCAAAACTGTTCATATTTACGCGTTACGTGTAGCCAGCAGTAGGTGTTGACGGGGCGTCGCCATGGCGACAACAGACGTTGTGGCCGGGCAGAACAACTGTAGGAATCCTCGACAGTTACAGACTCAAATACTACTGCAATACAGGGTCGGCCCTAAAATTAACCGGTTGCGAGTTATTTGAATTTTGTGACGATCACATTATGTATATTTGTGAGACAGTCTAGTTGCCTGTAAGATGTGTATAAACACGTCCGTCGTTTGGCGGTCGGCGGCCGTCGGTGGCGGGATCGTCTTTTGTTCTTGGCCAACTACGAAGTTGCTACAACAGCTTTGCTTTGACAACGACGCGCAGAAGTAGCAGGCGCCATTGGGTTTTACGGTCGCAATGTTGTATAATATATGTTGGTTGATTTATTGCTGAACACATTGTTTCAAAACGAATGGTTTGCTACATTGAAGGTTCAGTTATTATTATTCGTCGAGCGGATCCAAGTTTCGAGGTTGTTGGGCACGTATTTAGTACAAAGCGATAGTTAATCCGCATTTTGAATATTGTAAACAAACATGGAGGTCATATCGTAATATGGACATAAATAAGCTAGAAAGAATACAACGAAGAGCACCTGAAATGATTCCACAATAGAGAGACATTAGTTATGAAAGCCGTTTAATAGAATGTGGTTTGACAACACTAGAGAAAAAGATACTATGATGAGACCAAATAGAAGTGTTTACAAAAGTGAGTGGTTAAGAGGATATTGATAGAAATATGTTCTTCAAACACAAAGAAGACAATAGAACCAGACGACACAAAGCAGCATTAGTTAAGCAACAGCGTTGGGCATAATAAATGAATGGAACACATGATTGTGTTAATGCCAGTAGTTTGAATATGTTTAAAATGTTAAATTAACAGACATCTCATCAGGGTGGACTATACATAAAATGATAGAATTGTTGGACTATCGATAAGCCAATTTCTTCCTTGTCCACTTTTCATCTGGAACTTGTAGTTTGGGATGACAATCTTGTTAAATATTGTAAATATTCTCTCTCCCCCATCCCCCCTCCGCCTCCCTCTCCCCCTCCTCTTCCCCCGAGCCACTGTCCCCGCACACCGCCCCACCCAGGAAGAGTAAGCTTTCTCGCGTATACAAAGCTTCCCGACTTGAAGCACCTCTGTCGTCACGTGTGGGTTCAACAGTTGAATGCGGCACACATATGTGGACAGCGAAGGACACTGGAAGTGCCGTGTTGTGACTTTGGAATTCACTAAAATGACAGAAGAACACACACAGAGGTAGCAAGTAACATTGCACAACATGCGATATAGATCTACCGCTGTTAATGATGAGAGGGCGGTACATGGAGACGCGAGTGTGGTGCGAGGGGATTTCCCTCCTGGCGGAAATGTAACCAAAATGGTGAAATCAAAATGTGGTTTCATCACTTTTTTGACTAGAAAATACACTAAGATGGAAAATTGGAAGTCTTTATAAGAGTGCGTGTTAGTTAGTGGGTTTAAGTTCACAAGTGGTCCTGAGCATTTCACATCAGGTATCCTAGGGGTAAACTTGTCCCGTGGCACATAGGCGGAAATTTTAAGATACATGTTCTTAATTTTAATGCACTTTCTGGTGTAGTTTCTACATAAAATGGCGGTTCGTTGCTCCTCCTCGCACTCCTGGGGCAACATGCCCCCAGTTTGTTGCTCCTCCTCGCACTCCTGGGGCAACATGCCCCCAGTTTGTTGCTCCTCCTCGCACTCTTGGGGCAACATGCCCCCAGTTTGTTGCTACTCTTCGCACTCCTGGGGCAACATGCCCCCAGTTTGTTGCTCCTCCTCGCACTCCTGGGGCAACATGACCCCAGTTTGTTGCTACTCCTCGAACTCCTGGGGCAACATGCCCCCAGTTTGTTGCTCCTCCTCGCACTCATGGGGCAACATGCCCCCAGTTTGTTGCTACTCTTCGCACTCCTGGGGCAACATGCCCCCAGTTTGTTGCTCCTCCTCGCTCTCCTGGGAGCATAGTAAACTGATCGATTTCTCATTAAAAGTTTTTATAAAAGTAAATGAGGGATGAGGTTTTTATTGTTTATTTCTAACCTGCTGATGGAGGTGTTAGCGACTATCAAAGCCAAATGGGCTATACTCAATAATCAACATCTTCAGAAGTGTTCCAAGACCAAGTGTTTTTCTTACACCTCTCCGCAGAAATGTACAAAAAAGGTGCCCTTCGGCATGATTCGGATCTTGCTTATTGGTTGGGAAAAACGTATTTTCACATGCTCGCGCACTGATTAGAAACCGGGATTGTTTGCATGATGCCTCAGTTATGCCTCGAAGAAATTGTTGCATGGGCTTGCCCTATAGGTACACATTGAATTTATTTCCACCACTACAAGAATGATGCAATAATAGTACAGAGTATAATAATCAATATTCAAGTGAAAATGGGGAAAGCAGAAGTGTAATACTAATTAATTAAGTTATATAGTACTTTCCCCTTTTATATCACCACATACAATTCAAGTCAAAAAAGAGCATATAATTAAATATACCATAAAGTCATTACATACGGCGGAAAAAACTTCGTAGAAAGGAATTAATATATACCTCATAACTAATTCATTAATTATTTTTACGACGATTTCACCTCGTTGCAATTGTGCTCAATACTACTTATTCTCGTCACGGTAATTCGCTTCTTCGGCTTCGCTGCGCCGCCGTCGGTTGCGAGTTCGAACGGTTGTTCAAAACTTTGTAATATGCGTAATGTGCTACATTGGCACGATAACTCAACGTGCCTTGTTAGAAATTTATGTTGACTCGTTGCGTGGTGAACAAGATCGAACGTTCAAGGTAAATATTGCGGGCAATAATTGCACACCAACTCAGCCTCAGGACATTACATTAGTTGCGAGAGAATGCCAACATTACTCTTCCCCAAATACGGGTCACGTGACACATTTGTGCCATTTTGTGTCTAAATGCTGTAGCGTTTTTCTTGATATTGATATTCTTGGTAAATAATCTGCAAATTTCCAACAGAGACAACACGCAGATGAAGATGGAGCTGGCTACGCATTGAACAGGCAGCGCCCCTGGTCTAGCCTTCTCCGAAATGTGTTATTGCACGCTAATTTTGCAACATAAATAATGACAGGATATTGTGGCTTGTGCATTTGATTTGGATTTTGGGTGCACAAATAAGCCACAAATCAATCGGAAAAGGGTTTCAAAATGTGAAACAAATATTGGAGTCAATATGTCAAATACTATTAAATTCGACCAATCTTAATTAATTTATAGAACAAAATTAATTAATTAATTAATAAAAAAAAATATTCCGCACATTAAAAATGGCAGTTGTAATTTTTTTAAATACAGTTATTTAACATCATCATAGCTAAAAAATATAGAATAGAACATTGTGTAATATGTCAAATGAAAGCTGAGGAGCTTAGCAATCAAATGTGTACCAATAGTTATGCCACAAGGCACAGCTGCCGCTGCAGTAGTTGGATCTGGTGCTAACACTACGGCACGTCACTGACAACGTATCCATTATAACAGTTATTACCACTGGAACAACAAGATAATATTCTTCATACGGTATACAAATTTATTTATTTATAAAAGTTTATTTAATTATGTTATCACCCGAAATACAACTTTGAGGGTACATACCATTTGCCAGTTTCCAATTATTCAAATGATGTATATTGTGTGATATTTAACCCTTTAGTGCGCAAAGCACCTGATTCCGCCTGTGCGCAGACCGCCCACAGATGTCCACCAGGGCTCCCATGAAAGACTATCCTGTGGCATTTTAAATTAGCTAATCAATTCAAAAAGAGGTCATAGGTTCAACAGGGTTCTAAGGAAGCACATGGAATCGCTATCTTAGATACAATTACTTTGAACTGACGTTTACTGAGAGTTGAGTTTGTCTTCTTCTTCCAAAATTATGCATAGCCTCAACATGCCGCTATTTACAAGCAGATCAATACGCGAACACAAAAATAATAACTTATATAGAATAAAATTTTTTACATCTAAAGTTTTGGATAATGAAGTATCTGAATGTTACTCTTAAATTGGCCCAGGCCATAGGATTTCAAATTTCATGGAAAAACACTTTTTCGGTTCCTTGCCCTGTGATCATGGGAACCCATCAGAAACTGTTTTGAGATTCTGTGAAAAAGTCATGGGAACCCATTTTTTATACCATTGATTTAAAACTGTTTCCTCAACTGATTTAGCCTATCGCAGATCCGGTCCAATGTTGTCCAAATATGTAGTGTGTGACTAGTTTAACATCCACAGTCAATTTAATTAAAAAAATGCCTATTTTGTTCAAATCATTGAAAGAATTGACTTTAGTTGTTAGGTCTGGTACGGATCAAAATAGTGAATATCTCAAATGATAAACACATGGGCGTGACTTCCATCCGCTTGCCGATCACATGAAAAATTTATGAAATTTCACCAAGAAAGAAAATTGTGATTTTTCAGCAATTCTATTTTCACTTCAGTTAATGCTTGAACAAGCATTAACTAATTTAATAGTTTGTCTGATGATTTCACAAAATAACTATAAAAAAAGTTGTACAAACGAGCTTGCATGTTGTAGTGGATACTAGGTAAGTTTGTTTTTTTGAAACATTTATTTGAAATGAGACTAGCAAACAAATCGAATTGATTAAGCACCTTTAAATAAGCATATTATTATTAGCAAGATCTGATTAGAACACAGAACTTTACGCTTCAACAGTAACATACCCATGTTACAATACACGTTTTTGTCTGTCACATGTCACTTGATGTTTGCAGTGTTACGCTCTGCCGTCTCGGTAGGTTTTACAAGGACTAGTTAAATTGCGGCATAATAACATTAATGTTTAAAGGTTGTTTGAAATCCATTTGACTCCAAAAGGCCAAAAAAGTTGAGTGGTCTTATGCAAATTTGTTAAATATCTGACATAATAACAGCTACGTCACCAGCAAAATTAGCAAAATACTGTACTCTATGTCACAACATATAACTTGCAGGAATATGGCAGTTTGGTATGTTCATATTATATAAAGCATAATATGTCAAACACATAATTTTATGTCATTTATTAAGTCAGAAAAACATCTACATTTCGACAATATTTATTCAATATTTGACCCACAATGAGCAATGTCACTTCAGTAAAACTGACATAGTAACTATGTCAGCAGCAAAACTAGCAATTCTCTTTTAGTTTTACCCACACAGTGTAATGCAGGCCTCGACATGAACACTGGCCTGCTGGCCTGGCACCTTTTTTGGGCTGTCGGGCCAGTTCGGGCTACAAGTTTCCATATTTTACTGGCCCGGTCGGCCAACATAAATTCAGATCGTTTTTATCCCATTAGTCACAGCCACAAGTCATCATTTCAATCACTTGTCCTAGCCATCCTGGCGCTACAATTAAGCACAATGTTTACCAGCGTTACCAGTATAATTTTGCAGCATTTTCTTCTGCGCTATCGCGATATGCCTTTGACGTACCGATTTCATATAAACCTACTGGTTCACGGACTGTCCGCTATATGTCACGACAGCGCCTAACATACATTCCAGGACTCGCTAGGGCACATATAGCCAAGTTTACCGAAACTTTGTATTTCAATCCAAAAGTTTATATTCAAAACAAATCAATCCAGCTGTAAGAGGCATAGTATATACAGTGTCAGGTTCGGTTCACCAGTCGTATTCAAAACGGGACCTGCTGCGGCTTTGACAGAGGGCATCTGATTCTGATACGATTCCTGCAGCAACATTGTCTGCCATACGGAATACTGACCGAAAGCATGAAAGTAAATCACCAACGGCAAAATAAATAATGGCCAAACTTGCATACTTCGACTTGTAATGCGATGTGTTGCAAAAATGATGTTTTTTTTGGGGGGGCAGTAACTTTTAGCATCTACTGGCCGGGCAACTGGGTACAACAGATTAATGTCAAGGCCTGTAATGTCATTTAAGTAAAATTTTACTTAAAATTTAAGTAAAATTATTATTCATGTCTATAAAGTAGTGCTGTGCTGGTGTCATTTAATTATTGCAATATCGTGTAGCAGGTAACCACTAACAATTGCAGATGAAAAAGTAATACATCTGCCGATTTGATTTGACTTTTTTGAGGATTTGTAACTTAGATGGATCACTCCCTGTTAGGAGTAGGCATTTTCCAAACAATGTGCTCACATCACTTTTAAAAATTAACATTTAAAAATAACAATTAATCTTTCACAGAAAGGTTTGTACATAAAAAACATAGAAAATAATGTTGAACTAATTTAGAGGTTAAACCTGTATACAAAGCTGTTTATTAACACAATCAAGTGTCTGTAGTAGTATAGATTTAATATGACAATGACAAATATTTGTGCATTAATTTGCAATATGTGTATGAATTAGTAGAATTTTAATGAAAGAAATAAAAATCATGAAAATAATTGTTGTTTCCATCATATTGGTAGGTTGACCTTGATCATATCACCATGGCATAGTATTTTGACCCAGGTCAATATGCTACGCCGTGGTGATATGACCTCCCAGGGTAACCTTCATTTCAAAGTACAACTAGAATATTTAAGTTTTCACATTGCAAGGTGATGTAGCAGGGTCATTCACTAACAATTTCTTATGAAAAGTACTTCCACCAAATCGACCAACATGATTTGAGTTTTGTTGATATTTTGGACTTTAAGATTAAGCATTTTCCAAACAATCAGCATTAACAATGTGTTCACATGACATCTTAATTAAAATGTTATAATTAACAATTAATCTTTCAGAGTTGAGTATACATATAAAGAAAACAGAAGATTATTTTTAACCGATTTTAAGAATTTAATCAAGTGTCTGTAGTAGTACATCTTTGATATAAGTTGACCCGGGTCATATCCCCAGGACAGTATATAGTACATACTCAGGGGGTGAAGTGTAAAGCGCTTTGAGCGGTCCTACGGACTGGATACTGCGCTATATAAGAACTTACCTTTACCTTTACTGGTCTCCATGTTTGTATACAGTATTCTAAATGAGGTCTTACTATTGCTTTATACAGAGGTATAAAATAGCTTTTTTCTTTGTATGTTATGTTTCTTCTAATCAACCCAAGATTTTGATTACCCTTTGAAGCTGCAATACCACACTGCTCTGAAACTTTCATATCAGCGCTTAATGTAACTCCTAAGTAATTTTTTTACAGTAGTACCCAGAACAATATCTACCATTTTATAGTTTACATCCAAGTTCCCATGTCCTGTATGAAGGCATTTACATTTCCCAAAATTGAACATCTGCCACTTCTTAAACCATTTCACTAATCCATCCAGATTGTTTTGTAAATGTTGTTTATCATCATCAGTGTTAACCTTTCTAAACACTTTTGTGTCATCCGCAAATTTCAGTACGTTACTTGTTATATTGTCGTCCAAGTCATCGATACACTCAAAACTAATTTCCAGTTTGAAACTTCTCCATCTACTATAACACGTTGTCTTCTGTCATCTGATTTATATGAATTTAACACAAATAATCGTTTACAAGCATCAAGATCAACAAAGTTTTGTATGTTTTTTTAATACAAAACACAAAGTGCGCACACTTATGTAGCTGTATTGACACCAGATAGTCTGATAGTCAAATATTTTATGGCATTGTGTATGTTTGAGCTATTCCCTTTCTGAATGCAGTGAAGCCACACAAACTTGTCTTCCNCTGATGAATTTTTTTTTTTAAATCATGATTTTTTCAACCCTGCTTTTATGAATGAATTCATGTTGGGATGAATTTAATAATTTATGCCTAATAAGGAAGTCCATCACCTGTTCTTTAATTAACCTTTCTATCTAATAATTTACAAATTACTGACGTTAAGCTCACTGGTTTGTAATTATTTCTCGAACCCTTTTTAAATAATGGTATTAAAACACAAGAAGTGGTTTGGAGTTTGGTGACACATTTATGTTTATTAGCTGCTTGACAACATGGACAATGGCAAAGTCACACCACTCACTTTACTAGATATCTCAGCTGGTTTCGATACGAATGGTCATTAAATCCTTTTACATCGCCTTCATAGACATTTTGGCATTTCTGACCCAGCTCTACGATGGTGCAAATCATAGTTTTCAGACAGACATAAAAGCATCAACATATCTGGTACATTATCTTGCCGACAACACCTTTCATTCTGAGTGCTGCAAGGATCCGTCCTTGGCCCTGTTCTGTTTAGTTTATATACTACGTCGCTCAGCCAAGTCATTACTAATTATAATCTCAGTCATCACCTGTATGCTGATGACACACAGGTTTACATATCACTTTCATAATCAAATGCACAAGAATCTGTTTCGATTGTCTTACAGATATATTGTTTTGGATGGAATCATGTCAGCTAAAGCTTAATCCAGGTAAAACAGACCTTATTATTATTGGCACTAAATAACAACAAATAGAGTCATCAGCCAGTTTCATGTTAAACTGCATGGCAGTGATACATTCACATCAGGTACTGTTCATAATCTAGGTGTTGTCTTTGATAGCGACTTCAACTTTCGCCAGCATATTTCTCAAGTGTGTAAATCCTGTTTCTATCATACTCGTGATCTCCGTTGAATTCAGCGTTACATATCTATATCTCTGGCTAAAACAATATCAATGTCATTAATTAGTAGCCGCCTTGACTATTGAAATTCACAACTAAATAACATTGTTATAAGAGACTTGGCTAAACTCCAATGAATACAAAATTGTCTGGCACGTGTGGTACTTAGGGCGCCTCAGTTTTCACCATCACTACCACTACTTAAACATTTACACTGGTTTCCTGTTACTTATCGAATTAATTTTAAGCTGTCCACTCTTACATATCGTGCTCTATCTACACAACAACCGCCCTACTTGACTAGTCTCTTGCATCTTTCAAATATTCCTAGGCAGCTAAGATCATCAACTTCACAACAATTTATTGTGCCTAAAACAAAACTAAAGTTTGGCAAACAGGCTTTCCCTGTCATTGCGCCTAGGGTTTGGAATGAATTCCCCATCACTTTTATAACATCTGAAATTATAGCTATTTAAAAAAAAAAAAAATTTAATCCAAATTGCATTTCCATCATACATTTTGGTTGTCAATCGTGCTGATAATGACTTTTGCGCAACCCTGTTCACGATTATGCTTAATGATTCTGTTTTGTTGTGCCTCTGAGCTTAGGTTCCTAATGATACACTATATCCTATAATAGGCGCCATAGAAGTGAATTATTATTAATTCAGTCAATTATGGCTGTTATTTGACATTGGCTCAACTTGCATTGGCTTACCAGTACAACAACCAAATGGGCCAATAGTGGCTGTCACTACCTGTACCAACTAGGATTGGCTTGCCCGTGAAAAAAACAATTGGGCCAATAATGGCTGTTGTAGGCGCGAACGACTTCCATGGAAACCCTTCGCGCGCTTAAGGTTACACTTTTTGAGAAAGTTCAAAACTTATTTCTGGCTAAGGACCCTAGTTCCAATGTAATGTAATTATTTGGTATTTATTAATTCAGTTAAATATAATAAATTCCATAATAAAAAATAAATAAATTACCTTGGCATATTTAGTTTGATGAAATGTATTAATTAATTATGATTAATTATGCTATTACAATGTTTATATATGAGCCATTCTTGTTCATGCATAAAACTTATTTTAACATGCTACATACAAACCATCAATATAAATAGATTGAACAACAACACAAATTATTTTTTTTTTAATTGTGTTGTCTAATAATTGCTTAATCGATACATAAAGTGCATTTTGTTTTTAGTCCTGAGTATGCACAAGTATTTAACTTTATTTTATTCATCATACCTTACGTTTAATCTTAGTTATGGACATACATATTTTAGATATGTCCATACTGCTGTACGTCCATAGCCCAATTCTCAACGGTGCAACTTTGATAGGCCTACAACATTTTGTCAAATATTTGAACTACACTGGATGCATAGCACATGTGATTCACTATATGGCCTTAAACTTTTGTTTTCACTTGATGCTAGTTCCAGCATAAGGGCAGTTTACTATATGGCCTTAAACTTTTGTTTTCACTTGATGCTAGTTCCAGCATAAGGGCAGTTTACTATATGGCCTTAAACTTTTGTTTACACTTGATGCTAGTTCCAGCATAAGGGCAGTTTACTATATGGCCTTAAACTTTTGTTTTCACTTGATGCTAGTTCCAACATAAGGGCAGTTTACTATATGGCCTTAAACTTTTGTTTTCACTTGATGCTAGTTCCAACATAAGGGCAGTTTACTATATGGCCTTAAACTTTTGTTTTCACTTGATGCTAGTTCCAACATAAGGGCAGTTTACTATATGGCCTTAAACTTTTGTTTTCACTTGATGCTAGTTCCAACATAAGGGCAGTTTACTATATGGCCTTAAACTTTTGTTTTCACTTGATGCTAGTTCCAACATAAGGGCAGTTTACTATATGGCCTTAAACTTTTGTTTTCACTTGATGCTAGTTCCAACATAAGGGCAGTTTACTATATGGCCTTAAACTTTTGTTTTCACTTGATGCTAGTTCCAACATAAGGGCAGTTTACTATATGGCCTTAAACTTTTGTTTTCACTTGATGCTAGTTCCAACATAAGGGCAGTTTACTATATGGCCTTAAACTTTTGTTTTCACTTGATGCTAGTTCCAACATAAGGGCAGTTTACTATATGGCCTTAAACTTTTGTTTTCACTTGATGCTAGTTCCAACATAAGGGCAGTTTACTATATGGCCTTAAACTTTTGTTTTCACTTGATGCTAGTTCCAACATAAGGGCAGTTTACTATATGGCCTTAAACTTTTGTTTTCACTTGATGCTAGTTCCAACATAAGGGCAGTTTACTATATGGCCTTAAACTTTTGTTTTCACTTGATGCTAGTTCCAACATAAGGGCAGTTTACTATATGGCCTTAAACTTTTGTTTTCACTTGATGCTAGTTCCAACATAAGGGCAGTTTACTATATGGCCTTAAACTTTTGTTTTCACTTGATGCTAGTTCCAACATAAGGGCAGTTTACTATATGGCCTTAAACTTTTGTTTTCACTTGATGCTAGTTCCAACATAAGGGCAGTTTACTATATGGCCTTAAACTTTTGTTTTCACTTGATGCTAGTTCCAACATAAGGGCAGTTTACTATATGGCCTTAAACTTTTGTTTTCACTTGATGCTAGTTCCAACATAAGGGCAGTTTACTATATGGCCTTAAACTTTTGTTTTCACTTGATGCTAGTTCCAACATAAGGGCAGTTTACTATATGGCCTTAAACTTTTGTTTTCACTTGATGCTAGTTCCAACATAAGGGCAGTTTACTATATGGCCTTAAACTTTTGTTTTCACTTGATGCTAGTTCCAACATAAGGGCAGTTTACTATATGGCCTTAAACTTTTGTTTTCACTTGATGCTAGTTCCAACATAAGGGCAGTTTACTATATGGCCTTAAACTTTTGTTTTCACTTGATGCTAGTTCCAACATCAGGGCAGTTTACTATATGGCCTTAAAATTTTGTTTTCACTTGATGCTAGTTCCAACATCAGGGCAGTTTACTATATGGCCTTAAACTTTTGTTTTCACTCGATTCTAGTTCCAACATAAGGGCAGTTTACTATATGGCCTTAAACTTTTGTTTTCACTCGATGCTAGTTCCAACATAAGGGCAGTTTACTATATGGCCTTAAACTTTTGTTTTCACTTGATGCTAGTTCCAACATAAGGGCAATTTACTATATGGCCTTAAACTTTTGTTTTCACTTGATGCTAGTTCCAGCATAAGGGCAGTTTACTATATGGCCTGAACACTTTTGTTTTCACTTGATGCTAGTTCCAACATAAGGGCAGTTTACTATATGGCCTTAAACTTTTGTTTTCACTTGATGCTAGTTCCAGCATAAGGGCAGTTTACTATATGGCCTTAAAACTTTTGTTTTCACTTGATGTTAGTTCCAGCATAAGGGGAGTTTACTATATGGCCTTAAACTTTTATTTTCACTTGATGCTAGTTCCAACATAAGGGCAGTTTACTATATGGCCTTGAACTTTTGTTTTCACTTGATGCTAGTTCCAGCATAAGGGGAGTTTACTATATGGCCTTGAACTTTTGTTTTCACTTGATGCTAGTTCCAGCATAAGGGGAGTTTACTATATGGCCTTACATTTTTTTTTCACTTGATGCTAGTTCCAACATGAGGGCAGTTTACTATATGGCCTTAAACTTTTGTTTTCACTTGATGCTAGTTCCAACATGAGGGCAGTTTACTATATGGCCTTAAAACTTTTGTTTTCACTTGATGCTAGTTGCAGCATAAGGGGAGTTTACTATATGGCCTTAAACTTTTGTTTTCACTTGATGCTAGTTCCAACATAAGGGCAGTTTACTATATGGTCTTAAACTTTTGTTTTCACTTGATGCTAGTTCCAACATAAGGGCAGTTTACTATATGGTCTTAAAATTTTGTTTTCACTTGATGCTAGTTCCAACATAAGGGCAGTTTACTATATGGCCTTAAAACTTTTGTTTTCACTTGATGCTAGTTCCAACATAAGGGCAGTTTACTATATGGCCTTAAAACTTTTGTATTCACTTGATGCTAGTTCCAACATAAGGGCAGTTTACTATATGGCCTTAAAACTTTTGTTTTCACTTGATGCTAGTTCAAATATAAGGGGAGTTTACTATATGGCTTTAAACTTTTGTTTTCACTTGATGCTAGTTCCAGCATAAGGGGAGTTTACTATATGGCCTTAAACTTTTGTTTTCACTTGATGCTAGTTCCAGCATAAGGGCAATTTACTATATGGCCTTAAAACTTTTGTTTTCACTTGATGCTAGTTCCAACATAAGGGCAGTTTACTATATGGCCTTAAAACTTTTGTTTTCACTTGATGCTAGTTCCAGCATAAGGTCAGTTTACTATATGGCCTTAAACTTTTGTTTTCACTTGATGCTAGTTCCAACATAAGGGCAGTTTACTATATGGCCTTAAACTTTTGTTTTCACTTGATGCTAGTTCCAACATAAGGGCAGTTTACTATATGGCCTTAAACTTTTGTTTTCACTTGATGCTAGTTCCAACATAAGGGCAGTTTACTATATGGCCTTAAACTTTTGTTTTCACTTGATGCTAGTTCCAACATAAGGGCAGTTTACTATATGGCCTTAAACTTTTGTTTTCACTTGATGCTAGTTCCAACATAAGGGCAGTTTACTATATGGCCTTAAACTTTTGTTTTCACTTGATGCTAGTTCCAACATAAGGGCAGTTTACTATATGGCCTTAAACTTTTGTTTTCACTTGATGCTAGTTCCAACATAAGGGCAGTTTACTATATGGCCTTAAACTTTTGTTTTCACTTGATGCTAGTTCCAACATAAGGGCAGTTTACTATATGGCCTTAAACTTTTGTTTTCACTTGATGCTAGTTCCAACATAAGGGCAGTTTACTATATGGCCTTAAACTTTTGTTTTCACTTGATGCTAGTTCCAACATAAGGGCAGTTTACTATATGGCCTTAAACTTTTGTTTTCACTTGATGCTAGTTCCAACATAAGGGCAGTTTACTATATGGCCTTAAACTTTTGTTTTCACTTGATGCTAGTTCCAACATAAGGGCAGTTTACTATATGGCCTTAAACTTTTGTTTTCACTTGATGCTAGTTCCAACATAAGGGGAGTTTACTATATGGCCTTAAACTTTTGTTTTCACTTGAAGCTAGTTCCAGCATAAGGGGAATTTACAATGCCCAGCATTTGCATTCTACATCGACTGGGACATCAGTGTTGACATATCAAGAAGGACATGGATGTGAGATACAACTGCAACATCCTAACATGGGAATTTGATTAATCAAATATATGTGAAATAGAGTGTGTCACAACTTCTAAGGCAGTTTATCTTCGAGAATCTTGTCACCTTAGTTGAATCTGGTCCATTTGGAATAACTAAATTAAAGAAAGAAAAAAAATGGGAAGAACTGAAGAAGTGCTTGTAGATTTGACATACTAACATTAAATTGTTTATTCTAACTATTTTCATAAACAAAGCACAATTATCTACTAAAAAAAGAAAAAAAAGAACAGTGAGGGGAAGAACATAAATACTTGAGTACATGAACATTATTTTGTTCTCTGACAACATCAAAGTCAGTTTGCTAGAGTTTTGATAAGAGACTATTTTATTATTAAATATCTAGTTGCATGCCCTTATTTATTGAATTAATGGTTGACTGTGAGACAAGTTATGCATCCATGTTTGACTGAGATGTAAAATAAAGAGCGGGACTATTTTTTAGAACATTAAAAAAAATGAACAAAGCTAGAGGGCTGTCATTTGGTATGTTAATAGTACTAGGTGAATTACACACAATGCCCATTTCAACATTTTGTAACAGTATTAGATGTGGAGCACTCATTGTGTTTTAGGGGGTGATCTCATGGTTATTTATAACTTGTATCATTGTGTTCTAGGGGGTGATCACATGTATGGGTAATTCCACTTGAAATCAGTCAATGGTAAAACAAATCTCTGATTTTACTTAAAGGTGCTTAATCAATTAGATTTTTTTGCTAGTCTCATTTCAAATTAATTTTGCAAAAAAACAAACCGACCTAGTATCCACTACAACATGCTACATTGTATGTAGTTTTTGTGAAATCATCAGAAAAGCTATAAAATTAGTTAACGCTTGTTCAACATTAACTGAATCGAAAATCGAAATGCTGAAAAATCATCAATCAATCAATCACAAAAAAATTAAGTTATTGGTCCTGCGGTCCGATTATTCACACGGGTCATTCATTGAGATAATATGGTATTATTGCTGCATGCATCGCGCAAGTACCAAACTGCTAAAAGGCTGCGCCTGACTGAGAGGCGGAAATTTTCACAAGTACGGTGTCATTGATACGCTTGACCTGATTGGTCGATATTTGCAAAGATCACGCATCCTGGCCAATCACGGTGTGTTTAATTTGTATACAACTGATGTTAAACTAACTGGTCTGTAATTCTTTGAATGGATAGATGATCCGGTTTCTTGGTTATTAATATTAAGCATAATTACCTCTCAAGAAACTTGATGTTTGTTCTGAATATTTCGACTGCATCTCGCAGTCTTCTTCAGCAGACTGAAGTTACGGATGTGTCATGTGACCAATGTCATGTGACACAAGCTGGAGTATGACTGCGAGATGCAGTCGAAATATTCAGAACAAACATCAAGTTTCTTGAGAGGTAAGTATGCTTAATATGGTCTGTAATTGTCTGACTTGTTCCTCAATCCTTTCTTAAATAGCAGCGTAATGTTTGCTTCTTTCCATTCCGAAGGAACTATTCTTTCTAGTGACAAGTTAAACGCTTTTGCAAGAGGTGTACTAATTTGCTCTACAATTTCCTTAACTTAAGCAGTTTTGGTGGCATTCCATCAAGGTGATGAATTATCTGTCATCTTCTTAATTTTCTTTGCCATCATTTCAGGAGTTACAAATAACTGCCCTAAAAAATGATCTGATTTATCACCCTCAAATTTATTAACTGGAACTGGAAGTGAGCTGATATATTCTGTGGTAAAAACAATTTTTGTAAATTTTTGTTCAAAGGTTCTTTTGGATTTTCTAATTTCAGTTGTAGCTAGGTTAAATACCTTTTTGTAGTTTGTGTAGTCTTGTATGTGTGTTTATACATACCACCAACAGCATCTGTTAGTGAGCAGTTTTTCTAATAGCTTCTTTTGAAAGGTGTTTCTTCCTGGACCTTTTCCTTTTTTTTAATGGAAAAAATCACTCAGTAATGCCTACAATCTCTTTTAAAACAAGTCCAGCATTCTGTTGCCGTCTTGTTTTCTACTTGTTCAAGTTATTCCAATCTATATTTGTAGATATGTTCTCATTTCTTTATATTTGCCTTTGTTGAAATTTCTCCTCCATTGTTTTTTGTATGTATTCCCTGTTTTTACTTTTATATTAACATGGATCTTATTATGATCACTAGAACCCACATTTTTTTTTTTTTAACATTGTTAACTAATTAATTTTGAGAAGACATAATTAAATCTAACACATTCCCACCTCTGGTTGGTTCCAAGACATGTTGAGTATGGAAACAATCCTATGTTAGAAGTCAGCACTCTAATGATTTCCATTTTATATGGCCATGGTTAAAATTACCCATTATAACACATTCTCTCTTACGAAAACAGCAGGATGTATGTGATTTTGCCCAAACTTTGTCAGCATGCCAATGAAATAATGGCAGTTACGATAAAATGTTTTAGGAATTTTTTATACTCCAGTTTTCTTATGATCAGACAAAACATTAGCAAGGCCACCAATGCAATAGTGCACTGTGGTCTGACCTCAGATGGCCGGATTGTGACCTCACCATCACTTATGGGGGCAGTCTAGTTTTATCTCCTCCCAGGCACCAACACCCACTGGCCTCTTTCTATCTTCCATCGCCTCCTTGCACCAGTGGCCTCTGATGTACCAATTGGCGATGTATTTAAAAAACCACAAAGGCAGTTATTTTGATGTATTTACTATAATGCTATTCTTCCTGTCAGACAAAGATGGGTGCACGAATACCTACCAGAAGTTTTGATGGTCCAGTTTTGTTATAATCACACAAGATGTTAGCAAGGCCTCACCATCTATATATTAATACGCTAACTTTGGGAGCAGTATCTCAGTCCCAAGTGCCAACACCCACTCGCCTTTTTCTGTGTTCATTTGCCTCCTTGCACCAATGGCCTCTGATCTACCCATTGGCTGTGATAAATATACACTGATCAATTCACTAATATCGCGCAATTGACACTATCCTGGGGACTCTTTATGTGGGTAAAGCCGGACGGAGCATAAATGTAGGTTTTGGCCAACACTCAATTCACCCACTGTTTCCATGTTTGTCCGACAGGTAGAAAATAGTTAGACTTTTTTCTGAGTGTTCTCACATCGGATAAGTTGGTAAAGATAAAAGTGCTTAATCAATTTTATTTTTTTCTCAAATCTCATTTCAAATTAATTTTGCCAAAAATCAAACCTACCTTGTATCCACTGCAACATGCTAGCTCGTTTGTGCAACTTTTTATGTAGTTTTTGTGAAATCATCAGACAAACTATTAAAAAGAGGTCCTGAATGACTATTTCAGCTCAGTTTTTACCACAGAAGATATCAGCTCACTTCCAGTTCCATTGACTAAATTTGAGGGCAATAAATCAGAACATTTAGGGCAGTTATTTGTAACTCCTGAAATGATAGCAAAGAAAATTAAGAAGATGAAAGATAATAAATCACCTGGAGTTGATGGGATACCACCAAAACTGCTTAAGGAAATTGTTGAGCAAATTAGTACACCACTTGCAAAATTGTTTAACTTGTCACTAGAAGAAGGAATAGTTCCTTCAGAATGGAAAGAAGCAAACATTACGCCGCTATTTAAGAAGGGATCGAGGAAGAAGCCAGAAAATTACAGACCAGTGAGTTTAACATCAGTTGTATGTAAATTACTCGAAACATTAATTAGAGACCACATGGTGGAATTCCTTGTAAAACATAAATTAATAAATACATCTCAACATGGGTTCCTAAAAGCAAGGTCATGTCTAACCAATCTCTTATGTTTTTTGGAAGAAATTACAAAGTGGGTAGATGACGGGTCACCAGTGGATGTTGTCTACTTAGATTTTCAGAAAGCTTTCGATAAAGTGCCACATCAAAGATTGTTACTTAAACTAAAAGCCCATGGTATAGGCAATGATGTAATCAACTGGATAGAAAAGTGGCTTACACACAGAAGACAGAGAGTAATAGTAGATGGTGAGATTTCAAACTGGAAATCTGTTTTGAGTGGGGTACCACAGGGATCAGTATTAGGCCCTATACTGTTTTTAATATATATAAATGATTTGGAGGATGACATATCTAGCAAAGTACTCAAATTTGCAGATGACACAAAAGTATTCAGAAAGGTTACTAATGATACAGATAAACAAAGTTTACAGGATGATCTAGAAAAATTAGTTAAATGGTCAGAAAAATGGCAAATGTTATTCAATTTTGGGAAGTGTAAATGTATACACATAGGACATGGAAATATGGACGAGGAATATAAAATGGGGGATGCTGTACTAGGTAGAACCACACAAGAAAAGGATTTAGGAGTAACATTTAATGCTGACATGAAAGTTTCAGAGCAATGTGGGATTGCTGCTTCGAAAGGAAATCAAATTCTAGGGCTAATTAGGAGAACTATCACGTATAAGGAGAAACATCTAATTGTACCCCTGTACAAAGCAATAGTTAGACCACATTTGGAATATTGTATTCAAGCATGGAGGCCATATCGTAAAAAAGACATAGATAAGCTAGAAAGAATACAACGAAGAGCAACTAAGATGATTCCAGAATTAAGAGACCTTAGTTACGAAAGTCGCTTATTACAATGTGGTTTGACAACACTAGAGACCAGGAGACTAAGAGGAGACCAAATAGAAGTGTTTAAAATAGTGAACGGTTATGAGGATGTTGATAGGAATATGTTCTTCAAACTTAAAGAAGGCAGTAGAACCAGAGGACACAAAGCAGCATTAGTTAAGGAGCAGTGTAGGTTGGACATGAGAAAGTACTCTTTCTCACAGAGGGTGATAAATGAATGGAACAAACTGCCAAATGATTGTGTTAATGCTAGTAGTGTGAATATGTTTAAAAATAGAATTGACAGATATCTGATAAGGGCGGGCTACACATAGATGAGAAAATTGTTGGACTCTCGATAAGCCAATGGCTTCCTTGTCCACTTTCCATCTGGAACTTGTTGTTCGAGATGGCAATCTTGTTAAATCTTGTTAAATATCTTGTTAAATCTAAATTAGTTAATGCTTGTTCAAACAATAACTGAAGTGAAAATCGGAATGCTGAAAAATAACGATTTTCTTCCTTGGTGAAATTTTATAACTTTGTCATGTGATCAGAGAGAGGATGGAAGTCACGCCCATGATCAACATTGACCCACACAGTGCTTACCTTTTTGGATATCCACAATTTTGATCCTTACCAGATTTAACGACTGAAGTAAATTATTTCGATGATTTGAAAAAAATAGGCATTTTTTATTAAATCAACAGCGGTTGTTACATGAACTATTCACACACTACGTGCTTGGACGTCATTGTGTAATGTTTTGATTCCATCAAAATGGTGGGAGGTGGAATCTCAGAAATGGAGGGAAGTGGGAGGTTAACACCCTTGCTTCCCTACTCCTCAGAGGGCAGTGGGAGGTTGAGATCCTTGCCTCCCTATTCCTCAGAGGGCAGTGGGAGGTTGAGATCCTTGCCTCCCTCCCCTCAGAGGGAAGTTGGAGGTTGAGACACTCGCGTCCCTACTCCTCAGAGGGAAGTGGGAGGTTGAGATCCTTGCTTCCCTACTCGTCAGAGGGAAGTGGGAGGTTGAGATCCTTGCCTCCCTCCCCTCAGAGGGAAGTGGGAGGTTGAGATCCTTGCTTCCCTACTCGTCAGAGGGAAGTGGGAGGTTGAGATCCTTGCCTCCCTCCCCTCAGAGGTAAGTGGGAGGTTGAGATCCTTGCCTCCCTCCCCTCAGAGGGAAGTGGGCAGTTGAGATCCCTGCCTCCCTCCCCTCAAAGAGCAAACTTAGTATTCTTGTGCACACATCTGGTGATTAAAATATCTCCATCAGTGTCAACTCCATAGAATGTGTCAGCTGGTCTGGTTAGTTTTATTGCATCTTCCAGTTACCAGCTGATGGAATTCAGAACAGTCTACACAGCCACCATGGATGATATTAACAGCCAGATAAGATTTGACAACTCTTGACTCTGGCCTTGATTGACTACATTTCACATAGTTCACAGTTCTTGCTCCGGGTGTTCAACAATTTGTTCAGTGTTCTTGAATGTTTTGGTCTGTGACTTCCTCCCTGTATTCATCATCTTTCTTGGTGGTCTGTTATTCCAAGTACTCATTCACATATTATTACAAAGAGTTTCACTAGCAAGCAACTAACACAGAGAAAGAAAACACTGCTATATCTTTCTTGGTGGTCTGTTATTCCATGTACTCATTCACATATTATTACAAAGAGTTTCATTAGCAAGCAACTAACACAGAGAAAGAAAAGAAAACACTGCTGTATCTGCCTACAACAAACATGATGCTCAAGGATAAGAATACAAGGTGCGTATTCTGGTCAGTGTCCTCAGTTGACAACTTTTACGTTTTGTGTATGTATGAAAGCATAGTATCATAAGACATATTGAATCCGTCAGATCTGAGACCTATTTTTGGGCCTGTGCTACACTGTTGAAGTAGTGAATTTGTAATGAATGAATAATTAATGTATTAAACTTTCATTAAACAAATGATACATACATATTGCACTTTCATTACACAATTGATACGTACATTAATAAATATTGTTGTGTTAATGGAAAGAATACATTGGCACTGATAGTGAAATAATGCCAAAGAACTCCAAACACTGCGTAGCGGATGCCATCTTAGCATTGGGTATGTTAGTGAAGTGGGTTGTGGGATTTTTATATTAAGTACTGCCTCTCTCCGAATTCATATTTGCATACTGACACCAGCCGAATATTACATCAGCCGTGTGAATATAATATTTTGTGGAAGATCTTTGCTGAGACTTCATTCATAAACCACATTCCCACCTCAACACATTTCATGCACTATCTTCCAATTTCATGCATTATCCAGCTTCCGTAAGACCAACCTAAAAGTCCCCACAGGCCAACTTGTTCTGGATGACTCGTGCTCCGCCAGCTTGTTGACGAACACCGCCATGTCATGGTTGACTGCCCGCTGTTTCTAGTGCAATGGCAACCTGGGCCGAGTTTCACATACCGACTAACACCGACCAATCAATCTGACTAATCTAAGCCGAACGCACATTAGTCAATGCTGGTTGTTCTCCATGGCGGCAAGCGTGACATGCAACAAGCCCAGGTCATGGACATACAGCTTCTAACGTCCCTAAATATAATATCAAAAACACCAATATCGATCAATATACTAGTACAAACCAGACCTGGGGCCAAAGTACTCAGTACTCATGTACTCGTGTACTCGAGTACATTTTTAAAATATTCGTACTCATACTCGTAGAAATTATGGTCATGTACTCGTACTCATACTCATACTCGTGTTCAAAGTCTAACAGTGTTCATTGAGTCACATATCATATATATTTAATTGTCATATTTCTTTTCCCTTGTTATGCTGTGCTATAAAATGTATTTTGAACAGTATTTTCAATTTAAATACATTTTAACCCATATTTGAATGCACACCCTGAACATTTGCATTTGAATACGAATCGCACCTTTGAATGGAATGCAACCCCCAGTTGTAAAGAGGTTTTTATGGTTTTCCTCATAAAAAAGTCTGATCAACTGCCATTGCATAGTTAACTCTTCCTGAATTATATAAATTAATTCAGTGTTTAACAGTGTTTTATACTTAAAATACGTTATTATTACTATACTGAGTTACTATATCATACAAGATGTACTCGTACTCATACTCGTGGAAATGTACTCGTACTCATACTCAGCCATCACCAATGTACTCGTACTCATACTTTACTCGTGAAAATGTACTCGGCCCTAGGCCTGGTACAAACAGAAAAATAAGTGTATATTATGAAACAAAAACAATACAAATAAGTTGACTGCAATATGGCAAATGTTCTTCTTGTTTCCTATGATGCTATGTTGGTTGCCATGGTAACCACTGGTCGACCATAGCTTACAATTACACCGCCTGCAAAATGCAGCAGTGTTGGTTGGTCGGTGTGACGCAATTCAGAATGTGTTCAACTTACGTTGGTAGCGACCAACACCGACCAGTGGTCATGGCTTACAGTTACAACGTCTACATACGGCAGCATTGTTCGTTGGTCGGTGCGACGTAATTCAGAATGTGTTCGACTTACGTTGGTAGTGACCAACATAGACCAGTGGTCATGGCTTACAGTTACAACGTCTACATACGGCAGCATTGTTCGTTGGTCGGTGTGACGTAATTCAGAATGCGTTCAACTTACGTTGGTAGTGACCAACAGACCAGTGGTCATGGCTTACAGTTACAACATCTACATACGGCAGCATTGTTCGTTGGTCGGTGCGACGTAATTCAGAATGTGTTCGACTTACGTTGGTAGTGACCGACATAGACCAGTGGTCATGGCTTACAGTTACAACGTCTACATACGGCAGCATTGTTCGTTGGTCGGTGTGACGTAATTCAGAATGTGTTCGACTTACGTTGGTAGTGACTAGACCGACCACTGGTCAGTGTTAGTCGGTAAGTCGAACTCGATCTTGGTTGTTTTGACGACACACCTGGCGGAGTTGTGTTGACTAAAGAAATCTTCAAAGTAAGACCAGCGATTATGATTATTCACTGATTATTCACGCTGATGAATACAAGGCAGCCGTGTTAGTGATCGTTTGACAATATGCAGGTTGGCCAAGTAGGCCTCTCGGTTGAACTTAAATGATGTGCTAATTGGAATACACATGTGGACATTAAAAATTAAAATAAGCACTTGTTGGCAAACACCACGATCACCACGTGCTGCTTTGTCACTGAAAATAAATGCCATTTTTATGACCTGATGCATCTATCTGGAGGCAGAATACCTGTACAATTCTCTTTCTATTTTTGGCAATTACACTACATATCAAATTCAACCCACTCCTAAATTCAACCTGAACTAGTAAATATTGATTAGTTTTTCACTCAGAGCAACATTTCTAATAATTTGTTTGCATTGAATTGATGAAGTAACTGTTAATGAATTGGTATATCAGGATTATCGATCTCTTGTACAAAATGTTTCTTCAGATTTTTATGAAAATGGCCTGGTCTATTAAGACTTTAAGTAGGATGAATTCAATGCCGACCACTGCCACCAGTGTATGACGTGAAATTCGTTTTCGAAGGGATTTCCTAGACTGAGGTCAATATGGTCAATTCAGTGACCGTTCACCACTTAACTTGTTACTGTTTTCATGAAAACATTACAAGACTGCAAACACTATTGAGACTCAAAAGCAAGATCAAATGACAAAGTATGATGTTTTTAAATGGTCTGGCACGCCATATAGCTAATTTGTCTTGGAAGTTGTACAAATCCGAGTTGCAGGCATTGGACATGCTCTCATGGCTGACGGCTTGGCTGTAGGCTGGAGGTTGTAGGCTGTAGGCCGGAGGCTGTAGTCTGTATGGTGTAGGCTGAAGGCTGTAACCCCTGTATGCTGGAGGCTATAGGCTGGAGGCTGTAGTCTGTATGGTGTAGGCTGAAGGCTGTAGCCCCTGTATGCTGGAGGCTATAGGCTGGAGGCTGTAGGCTGTAGCCCCTGTATGCTGGAGGCTATAGGCTGGAGGCTGAAGGCTGTAGCCCCTGTATGCTGGAGGCTATAGGCTGGAGGCTATAGCATGTAGTGTGTACACTTGTTTTCTTTAAAACAAACCATGTAAATGAGCTAGCTTTATTTATTTTCTTTTGTGATTTGTAAAATGGTATCAAAGATACACCTTAAAAAACAATAATTTATGTATATGTTTTGAAAATAAAACTTACAAAAACTAAACTAATTGTGTTTGAGATATATAAAACTACGAGATATTTTTAATAAATAAAAAACCTGAGATTTAAAAAAATAAAAACATCAGACACTTAACAATATTATTCAAACTCCATGCTGCACTTGTTTCATTTATAAAAGACTATAATTGACAAAGTTGTGAAGAGCTTTGTTAAGCTGTCAAGCTTCGCTGGTCACAAATAATGAAAACATAATTGCCTAATGTTATGTTTACAAAAACATACATACATAAACATACATAATAACAAAATATTTTTAGTAATATTTTCATACCCATACAATAACTACTGCAATTTAATCTCCTCTTAACCTCCTTGTCTCTAGGGTTGTTAAACCATATCTTTTAGGCGTTCTTCATAATAAGATATTTCAGTTGTGGAATCTATATCCTTCTTACGATAAGGTCTCCAAGCGTGTATACAATATTCTAAATGAGACCTAACTATTGGTTTATACAGAGATATAATTAGCTCTTTTTCCTTATATGTTATTGTTATATTTCTCCTAATAAAAATTTTATTACCCTTTGAAGCTGCAATACCACACTGCACTGAAACTTTCACATCAGCACTTCTTGTTACTCCTATGTCCTTTTCTTTTACAATAGTACCTAGAACAGTATCTCCCAGTCCTGTGTGTAAGCATATATATTTCCCAAAATTGAATAACATCTGGTATTTTTCAGACCATTTAACTAATTTATCTATTGTTTTGTAAATGTTGTTTATAACCATAATTTTTAACCTTTCTAAACACTTTTGTGTCATCTTAAAATGTTAGTATGTTGTTTGTTATATTATCGTCCAAATCATTGATATATATATATATATATANGCACTTATTGTAACAGTTGCGTCTTTTTTTTACAGTAGTGCCTATATCAGCATCTCCAATCATTTCATAGTTTACATCCAAGTTACCGCGCCGTGTACGTAGGCATTTACAATTCCCAAAATTGAAAACATCTGCCATTTCTCAGACCATTTAACTAATTTGACTTCGTAAATGTTGTTTTTCAACATCAATGTAATCCCTTCTAAGCACTTGTATGTCATCCATAAATTTCAGTACGTTGGTTGTTATATTATCGTCCAAGCCACTTATATATATATATTAAGAATAATAAAGGTCCTAATAATGATCCTTGTGGTACACTACTCAAAACTGAGAATCATAAGTACTACGGCACTCATTTACTCAGCAGGGTGGTATCATCTGCGTACATGATTGGACAGAAATTGGTGCTTGCTGTTGCTAGATCATTGATGTATATTAGGAATAATAATGATCCTAGAATAGAACCTTGTGGGACTCCAGTGGTAAACGTTTCTAAAGGTGACTTTATGTTGCTGAATTCCACATATTGCTGTCTGTGTAGTAGATAACTTTTAAACCATTCTAGCCCAGTATTTATATGCCATAATGTTTGAGTTTGTTGATTAGGATTGCATGATAGATTGTGTCAAAAACCTTTGACAGATCTAGAAACATTGTCAATGGTAAACCTTTGTTGTCAAGATGGTTAGAACATAATAAGAGTATAATTACAACTAAAGTTTTACACTGTTCTTAAGTATACTATGTTCCCTGTTTCAACACACTAGTTTCTACGCAAGCAAAAGTTTAATTACAACTAAGGTTTTATACTATTGTGAATGTTCTTAAGTATGCTACGTTCCCTGACTCAACACACTGGTTTCTATGCAAGCAAGAGTTTAATTACAACTAAAGTTTTACACTGTTCTTAAGTGTGCAATGTTCCCTGTCTCAACATACTGGTTTCTATGCAAGCAAGAGTTTAATTACACCTAAAGTTTTACACTGTTCTTAAGTGTGTTATGTTCCCTGTCTCAACATACTGGTTTCTATGATGCAAGCAAGAGTTTATTTACAACTAAGGTTTTACACTGTCCTTAAGTATGCTATGTTCCCTGACTCAACACATTGGTTTCTGTGCAAGCAAGAATTTAATTACAACCAAAGTTTTACGCTGTTCTTAAGTATGATATATTCCCTATCTCAACACTCATTTCTATGCAAGCAAGAGTTTAATTACAACTAAAGTTTTACACTGTTCTTAAGTATGCTATGTTCTCTGACTTGACACACTGGTTTTTATGGAAGCAAGAGTTTAATTACAACTAAAGTTTTACACTGTTCTTATGTATACTATGTTCCCTGTCTCGACATACTGGTTTCTATGCAAGCATGAGTTTAATTACAACTAAGGTTTTACACTGTTCTTAAGTATGCTATGTTCCCTATCTCAACACTCATTTCTATGCAAGCAAGAGTTTAATTACAACTAAAGTTTTACACTGTTCTTAAATATGCTATGTTCTCTGACTCTACACACTGGTTTCTATGCAAGCAAGAGTTTAATTACAACTAAAGTTTTACACTGTTTTTAAGTATGCTTTGTTCTCTGACTCGACACACTGGTTTCTATGGAAGCAAGAGTTTAGTTACAACTAAATTTTTACATTATTTGTAAGTATGCTATGTTCTCTGACTCAACACACTGGATCATATGTAAGCAATAGTTTTATTACAATTACAGTTTTACACTCTTCTTAAGTATGCTATGTTCCCTGTCTCAACACACTGGTTTCTGTGCAAACAAGAGTTTAATTACAACTAATGTTTGACACTGTTCTTATGTATACTATGTTCTCTGTCTCGACATACTGGTTTCTATGCAAGCAAGAGTTTAATTACAACTAAGGTTTTATACTGTTCTTAAGTATGCTATGTTCCCTGACTTAACACACTGGTTTATATGCGTGCAAGAGTTTATTTACAACTAAGGTTTTACACTGTCCTTAAGTATGCTATGTTCCCTGACTCAACATACTGGTTTCTATGCAAGCAAGAGTTTATTTACAACTAAAGTTTTAAACTGTTCTTAAGTATGATATACACTGTTCTTAAGTATGATATACACTGTTCTTAAGTATGCTATGTTCCCTGTCTCAACACACTGGTTTCTATGGTAAGAAGAGTTTAGTTACAACTAAAGATTTATACTTTTCTTAAGTATGCTATACACTTTTCTTAAGTATGCTAGGTTCCCTGACTCAACACACTGGTTTCTATGCAAGAGTTTAATTACAACTAAGGTTTTACACTGTTCTTAAGCATGCTATGTTCTCTGCTCTACACACTGGTTTCTATGGAAGCAAGAGTTTAATTACAACTAAAGTTTTACACTGTTCTTAAATATGCTATACACTGTTCTTAAGTATGCTATGTTCCCTGTGTCAACATACTGGTTTCTATGGTAAGAAGAATTTAGTTACAACTAAAGTTTTACACTGTTCTATGTATTATAAGTTTTACACTGTTCCTAAGCATGCTATGTTCCCTGTCTCAACACACTGGTTTCTATGCAAGGAAGAGTTTAATTACAACTAAAGTTTTACACTGTTCTTAAATATGCTATGTTCTCTGACTCTACACACTGGTTTCTATGCAAGCAAGAGTTTAATTACAACTAAAGTTTTACACTGTTTTTAAGTATGCTTTGTTCTCTGACTCGACACACTGGTTTCTATGGAAGCAAGAGTTTAGTTACAACTAAATTTTTACATTATTTGTAAGTATGCTATGTTCTCTGACTCAACACACTGGATCATATGTAAGCAATAGTTTTATTACAATTACAGTTTTACACTCTTCTTAAGTATGCTATGTTCCCTGTCTCAACACACTGGTTTCTGTGCAAACAAGAGTTTAATTACAACTAATGTTTGACACTGTTCTTATGTATACTATGTTCTCTGTCTCGACATACTGGTTTCTATGCAAGCAAGAGTTTAATTACAACTAAGGTTTTATACTGTTCTTAAGTATGCTATGTTCCCTGACTTAACACACTGGTTTATATGCGTGCAAGAGTTTATTTACAACTAAGGTTTTACACTGTCCTTAAGTATGCTATGTTCCCTGACTCAACATACTGGTTTCTATGCAAGCAAGAGTTTATTTACAACTAAAGTTTTAAACTGTTCTTAAGTATGATATACACTGTTCTTAAGTATGATATACACTGTTCTTAAGTATGCTATGTTCCCTGTCTCAACACACTGGTTTCTATG
>SDWI01002076.1:30784-58516 GCA_009193005.1 Lamellibrachia luymesi
TGTGTGTGTGTTTGTGGTATGTGTATGTGTGTGTGTGTGTGTGTGTGTGTGTGTGTGTGTGTGTGTGTGTGTGTGTGTGTGTGTGTGTGTGTGTGTGTGTGTGTGTGTACTTTATTACACTGTGTCCAGCCCGCCTTGCGTTTTTTAGCATCTCAGCATACATTTGTATAATTCATGACACTGTCTGCAGCCTAACTTGGTATTTCTCACCGTCTCAATATATATTTATTTATTTTATGTCACTGTTTCCACCCTGTCTTGCTGTTTCTCACAATCTCAGCATACAGTTATGGTTTTATGACACTGTCTCCAGCCTACCTTGCTGTTTCTCACCGTCTTAGCATACATTTCTATAATGTATGACTCTGCCTCCATCCTGCCTTCCTATTCCCCCCATCTCTGCATACATTTATTTATTTTCTGACATTGCATCCACCCTCCATTGCTGTTTCTTACTGCAGCATGTCTGACACATAACTCCATAGAGACAGAGACCTGTGGTCTGTGGCAGCCAGCGTGTCTTACACATACCTCCATAGAGACAGAGACCTGTGGCAGCCAGTGTATCTGACGCATACCTCCACAGAGACAGAGCCCTGTGGCAGCCAGCGTATCTGACACATACCTCGATAGAGACAGATACCTGTGGTCTGTGGCAGCCAGCGTGTCTGACTCATGCCACTATAGAGACAGAGACCTGTGGCACCCAGATTATTTGACACATATCTGCACAGAGACAGAGGCATGTGGCAGCCAGCGTATCTGACACATATCTCCACAGAGACAGAGACCATGTGGCAGCCAGCATGTCTGACACATACCTCGATAGAGACAGAGACCTGTGGTCTGTGGTATGCATTGTATGTGTGTGTATGTATGTATATAGTATGTTTGTATATATGTATGTATGTATGTATGTATGTATGTATGTATGTATGTATGTATGTATGTATGTATGTATGTATGTATGTATGTATGTATGTATGTTTGTATGTATGTATGTATGTATGTATGTATGTATGTATGTATGTATGTATGTATGTATGTATGTATGTATGTATGTATGTATGTTTGTATGTATGTATGCATGCATGTATGTATGTATGTATGTATGTATGTATGTATGTATGTCTGTATGAATGTGTGTATGTATGCATGTATGCATGTATGTATACAGTATGTTTGTATGCTGTAATGTATGTATATGTGTATTCATGTATGTATGTATGTATGTATTGTCGACGACGCCTGCTGCCATAAGTTAACGCTGTCGAGTGAACAATGACATTCTTTTCATATTATATTAATTATATTCCAATATTTTAAAATGACATTTGTATTACCAATATTTTACAACGATATCATATTCCAATATTTTTAAATAGATAATATTAATGACCCTGTTAATAAACGATGCTAACAGGCTGTTTGATCCCTGTTAATGAAGGCCGTGCTGGATCTCTGTTAATGAATAATGTCCTCCCCCGCCGCCGCCACCGCCACCGCAGCTGCTCCCTTATGGCCGATGACCCTAATTCCACCAGAGATACAGACACACCCATCCAGATCTCTGATAATGTCCCTGTTAATGACCGCTGCTAACAGACACTTTGATCCCAGTTAATAACCGCTGCTAACAGACCCTTTGAACCCAGTTAATGACCGCTGCTAACAGACCCTTTGATCCCTATTCACGAATGCCCCCGCCCCCGCCCCCGCCCCCCGCCCCCGCCCCCCGCCCCCGCCCCCGCCCCCGCCCCCGCTCACGCCGCCGCGGTCCTTACGCCCGACGACGACGACGATGACCTCTGATCCTAGGAGGTCACGACTCCTTGACCACTCCTTCGTCTTAGGGTTAGCGTTAGCAGCCGACACACGGTTAGGGTTAGTACTAGGGTTAGGGTTCACCGCCAGGGGGCGCTCAGGTTACCCAGAAGGTTGTGCGCATGCGCAAGAAACCGGAAGTCAATTGTACACATGGCAACCGGATTTGATCTGTCAGAACCATCCCTACACTACTTATGCTGCTGTGTTATCATTTAATCGACGAAAATTAATTGATCTATTTCAAGTATCTACAATGTCAATGAACATGTAGTCGGCTCAGTCTCAGGTTCTGACATGATGCCGTAAATGTAATTGTTTTCTTACTCTGTAATTATCACATATCACATCGATTATGTTATATATGAATTAGAAATCATTATTCAACAAAATATACTATTTTAGTAATAATATTTAAAAATACACTGAATTTACTTAAATGTGTGTTTCATTCAGAAGATATGGTTAAAATAAAATGCATTGTCCAAAATAGTGTCCACTATGCATATCATGCAACATGAGTTACAGCTAAATTATATAATAAATATATATTTATTTACATGTATATTATATGGTAGTCAAACTACATTAATATAAGCAACCTTGTGGGTGCAGATCTTGTTTTAAACATGCTGAAGACTTATTTTGTAAATTTAATCACATTGTTGATGGTTGATAATGTGTTGCCACCTGATCACCTATACACATTTTTATTGTGTGTGCACACTCAACTTATTGTAAATGCTTTCAACAAACATACTACACATAATAACTCTTAGTTATAACAGCCATTACAACCAATGCCGTTTTAGCAAGTATTCTGATACGTATCATATCTTTACAGCCCTACATTTGTCGTAGACCTGGAAACTCATTTAATAATAAAAATTAATTTGTTGTTTTAATTCACATTATTTATTTTTCAGTTGCTACAAGCCATCAGAAAAGCCAGCAGGACGTAAAGGTATCTTGTCATGTTATTAACTAGTGTAACAAATATGACACATAGATACTGTGGCAGATATGGTCCTTTACTTTACCAAAACGATTGTTTGCATAAATATACTCATCTCAAATATGCACTGAATATAATTTGGTATGATAACTAATTTGCAACATCATTATCTAAAAATATAAAACTCAAAGCTACGAATAAATATTATTAAAATATCCAATCACATTTACATTTTTTGGCATAATTATAATTTTGAGATATCATTAAAAAAATATTTTTAATCCATTTCTGTTGTCTATCATAAATCATGCTACTTGGGGTCTTTTTAGCAATCAAAGAAATATGAATCAGTAATTATTATTATGGACACCTTGTAAATATGTTAATATTGGCGAGGTAGTATAACGCTTCCAATTGAACATATCACTACACGTCTGTCAATTTCTAACATTTGTACTTTTTGATAATAAGAACTGTGCACTTTGTCATACATTATGTTCTTTAGCCATCAACCACTGAAAAACTCGGTAGTGTATAGTATAGTGCAATTTCTAACATTTGTACTTTTTTTTAGAATATTAATTGTGCACATTGTCCTACGTTAAGTTCTTTATCCATCAACCACTGGCATTGAATACTCGGTAGTGTATACTGGTAGTATAGTGCAGTAGTTTCCTAGATCTTCTCTTGTTTAATGCAAAATATCAACAACTGCTGGCAAAGCTATGCAGCAAATGAGTCCTGATATGTTTGTGATAAGATACACTATTAAGAGTTAATTAAAGAAAATATACAAACCATTTAAATATATTAATTTCAAGTAATTTCAACCAAAAACAAAATGATTTATGTGTATCACATATATTGTCATTTAAAACAATGAATGTCAATCCTACAGAATATCCTTTTACATGTTTGCATTATTGAAATTACATTCTTTCTGACATTAATGAATATTCAAAAACATTTTTTCACGGAAGTGTGATATCATTGAAATACCAGATGGATCACAAGGGGACGATGACGTGGAAACCTCATCAGTTAATCAAACACAGGTGATGATTCTCATTTTACACCTGAATCAGTGGAAACCCTCAACATGCTATAAACAGGCTACTCTTAAAATGATTGATCATATCAATTGGTTTGAAGTATGTTTAATGAAGATTAACCACAATATATATTTATACAATAGAAATATGTAGAGTACAGGGGGTGGGGATAAAACATTCCTATTTTTTTATACAACATAATTTCCTTTCTCAGCATGTGCTAGAACCAAACAAGGGAGAAAGTGTATTATATAAAGCTTTGTCCTTACTAAATGAATTAATTGAAAATGTTAAGATATATATAAGGACATGTTACATCAAAATAAAATAAGAAACGAATAATAAAAAGCAGTACAGGAAAACTTCCACAAAGGTAGATAAAGATATGAGAAACTATTTAGCAAAGATAGACTGGAATAACACACTGAATAATAAGACAGCAATAGAATGCTGAAATATTTTAAAACGTGAAATTGAGTGCATCATTGATTCGTTGGTAAGTTTTAATTATGGAGCAACACCCTTGTGAACTCAGAAATAAAATAATTTAGGGAACATTTTCAATAGAACAAAACCCAGTGTGGCTACATTTAAAAAATCATGAAACCAGTCTTACTTTAAGGATAATGGTAAGTAATTTGTGTGCCAAATTTCATGATCCATTCAGAATTCCTGGTGATATAATTTTCATGATACATGATTTCAGCACTCGCAAGGTATTCACGAATACATAACCAAGTGCTACACCGCAATATTAATATGATTCCTGATTCTTCAAACTACTGTAATTTCAATGCTATTGATATATTGGTTATATGTGCTAACTTTCATCTCTAATAGGACATTTCTTCATGCATGATGAACTCTAATATTCAATAATAGGTCATTCCACATCAAATCACTGGATGGTCCAGACATTGTATTTTCAGAAGTTCAGATCTCTTCAGGATTTTAATGAGATATTCTCCAAATATCCAAATTGAACAAATCTAATTCTAGCTTTCTGTTCCTAGTAGTTTCGGAGATGTAGGCATATTAAATGAAACTGGTCTCACTTTAAAGGTAGTGATTTGTAATTTATGTGTGAAAAATTTAATGATCCATTTGGAAGTCTGTGATGGTGAACTTTATTCTTCAATGGTGCACGATTTTAACACCCACAAACCATTCACGTGCACATACCACAGTGTTGATATAATTCATGATTCTTCAAACTGGTGTCGTCTCAATGCTATTAATATATGTGTCCTCACTGTCATCTTTATGATGACCTTTTTCTGTCAACAATGGATTTTACATCAAATCACTGGATAGTCCAGGCTCTATGTCTTCATATCTTTTCAATATTTATACAAGATATTCACCAAATGTCACATGTTAGCTTCCTACTCTTAGAAGCTTCTGAGAAAACAATATTTTATGACCTTGGATATCCGTTAATGTAATTTTAGGAAAGTTTGAGGTCCGATAACTTAGTAGGGCTAGAGCCTTGACAATGTGAATGTTTAATCTCATATAGACAGAATACGCCCTTTCCTTCACGTTAATGTATCAGATGCTTTTGCATCTGAAGTCTGGGAAAGTTTGTAAAATCACATTTGCCATTTCGCGAGATACCATCTGTGAAACATATTTTTGTTTAATGAAATTTTCTGGTGAAAACAACATTTCTGTATAAGAGCCTACACACCCTAAGCTATAAAAGGGAGTAATTCATGTTCCAACATATTTGATGAATTGTGTATAACAAAAATCAGGCTCGCAAGTGGTGTTTCACTTTTGAGAAATTATAACTACAGTATTTACCATCCAAAATTCATATTATATATTTATACACGCTGATAAATCATGAAATGTTCTGGAATTACCATGTACATAAGTGTCAATGTGTAGCCTTTATACACGGTACTATGCAAAACAGCAACTGTGATTGTACAAATATTCTAGGCTCTGGATGCACCACTGTCTGATTTTATTATAAATAAAGTCAATGTACCCATAGGTTGATATTCTATCAATGATTTAACGAGATTTAGCAATATTAGCCATCCAAGCCAAAAGCCCAGATGGCAAGTGGACAAGGAAGCCATATTGAAAGTCCAACAATATTCATCTACGTGTAACCCGCCCTCCTGAGATATGTTTCAACATTGTTTTTAGACATATTCATGCTGCTAGCAGTTATACAATCTGTAGACAATTTGTTCCATTCATTTATTGTCCTCTGTATGAAAGAGTACTTCCTGATATCCAATCTACACTGATCCTTTACCAATTTTACCTCATGTCCTCTAGTTCTGCTATCTTTCTTGAGTGAGAAAAATATATTTCTATCAATATTTCATACACATTCAATATCTTAAAAACTTCAATCTGATCTCCTCTTAACCTCCTTGTTTCTAGAGTTGTTAAACCACATTCTTTCAGGCGTTCTTCATAGCTAAGGTCTCTCAGTCCTGGAATAATTTTAGTTGCTCTCCTCTGTATGCGTTCAAGCATATCTATATCCTTCTTACGATATGGTCTCCACGCTTGTATACAGTATTCTAAATGAGGTCTAACTATTGCTTTATACAGATTTAAAATTACCTTTTTTTTCTTTGTATGTTATGTTTCTCCTAATCAACCCAAGAATTTCATTACCTTTTGATGCTGCAATACCACATTGCTCTGAAACGTTCATATCAGCACTTATTGTAGTCCTTTTCTTTTACAGAAGCACCCAGAACAGTATCTCCGATTTTATACTTTACATCCAATTTTCAGTGTCCTGTATGTAGCCATTTGCATTTCCCAAAATTGAACATCTGCCATTTCTCAGACTATTTCACTATTCTGTCTGGATCGTTTTGTACATGTTGTTTATCACCATCAGTGTTAACCTTTCTAAACACTTTTGTGTCATTCCCAAATTTAAGTACATTACTTGTTATATTGTCATTCAAGTAATTGATATATATTAAGAATAATAAAGATCCTAATACTGATCCTTGTGGTACCCCACACAAAACTAATTTCCAGTTTAAAACTTCTCCATCTACTACAACACGTTGTCTTCTGTCAGTCAGCCATTGTTCTATCCAGTCAATTATTTTAATTTAAGTAGTAATCTTTGATGTGGTACTTTGTCAAAAGCTTTCTGAAAATCTAAGTAGATAATATCTACTGGCTATCCCTTGTGTATCCACTTGGTGATTTATTCCAAAAAACATAACATATTTGTTAAGCATGACCTCGCTTTTAGGAATCCATGTTAAGATGAATTTAATAAGTTATGCCTAACAAGGAAGTCCACCATATGGTATTTAATTAACCTTCCTAATAATTTACAAATCACTGACTTTAAACTCACTGGCCTGTAATTATCTGACTTATTTCTTAAATCCTTTTTAAATAATCGTATGATGTTTGCTTCTTTCCTTTCAAATGGGACAACTCCCTCTTTTAATGACAAGTTGAACACTCTTGCAAGTGGTATACTGACTTGATCTACTATTTCCGTTAGTAGTTTTGGAGGACTTTCATCCACTCCCGGTGATTTATTATCCTTCATTTCCTTTATTTTCTTAGCTACCATTTCTGGAGTTACAATTAACAGTCCTAAATAGTCAGATTTACCCTCCTGAAATTTAGCATCTGGAACTGGTTGCTCTTCCATTGGATCCCTTCCATCACATTCTGCCCTGCAGCCTTGTCACCTGGCAGACTGTTATCATTCTCTCTCTCACTCATTAACCGGTCACCTTTCCCTCTCGTCTCCTGGCTAAATTGTGCTCCTGTCACCTTCCCTCTTGACACCGTCCCTCCTGTCTCCCTCACTCCCATTGCCTTCAATCTCTTCTCCTTCCCTCCCGTCTCCTTTGTTCCTGTCTCCCCTTGTTCTCATGTACACATGAGGGAGAGCAAAAACACAACATTTCAGGGAGTATTCATTACTGAGTTGTTGGACCTCAAACATTTCCCAAAATTATAATGCCAGTAAATTGTGTACAAAACAAGTTCTATGTGAGAATGCGGTAGCGTTGAAGTTGTTGGACCTCAAACATTTCCCAAAATTATAATGCCAGTAAATTGTGTACAAAACCAGTTCTATGTGAGAATGCGGTAGCGTAGAGGCTAGAGCTTCAGTCAAGAAATTCCGGGTTCGAATCCTCTTGTTGCCGTTTTGAACCTTGGGCAAGTTTGTTCACTCCACGTTGCTCCAGTTCACTCAACTTTATAAATGAGTACCTTGCTATATACAGTGGATATTTAACTGGCTGTGTAGTTCCTGCTCTCTTGGTCCGTGTTTTCTCCTTCAACGACCCAGTGATATACCTGTAAAATACGTCTGAGTAACCTTTCATCAGTTTTTCGATTCGCTTAATGAACGCATCACCCAAGTCACGTATGTTGTCCATACCCGGCAATTTTTTCATGCTTAGCACGACAGCTTGTTCATCCATAATGATGACATTGTCTTTGTCAATATGTGGCGGTTCTGTCTTCTGTAAGCATGTCCACTTCCAAATGCACCTCAGTGCTGTCAGCTCGACTGTGTAGCTAGGGGTCAATTGGGACTGCATGATCACATACGATTGTTGTGCTATCTGCAAAATGTCGTATTTTTGATGATTTTTATGGACACCCAATCTTTGCCGGCGTTACTTGTAGTTGTTCACGGAAAGATGAATCACGGAATCTCTTTTCTGCTCTTTCAAGCATCCTTTTATGAACTACACTCTTATAACATTGTGTGTGGTATTTTACTTGTTCGAGTTCACTTGAAGACAATCTCTCCAAATTTTCAGGCAGCAACATATATTGTGCTTCACCATATATTGCCCTCTTTTGAGCAAAATCCAACAGCTCGTAGACTGAAAACGAAGGAAGCGTTCTTCACCTAGGTACGTACGTCCTTCCTGGCTTTCTTTATTACACATTATGCCTGCCATTTGAGACGTTCATCTGTTACAGTGATGGCGTATAGTGTTGTAGTGCGTATAGTGGAATTGACGACTTTGCGGGGAGAGAGGGAACATTCGGCTCCACTCTTTCTTTAAAAGTAACCTTCCACTCGGGAAACTTGTGTGGCTGTTGTTCAGCTGGACACTTGAACATCTCGAATCAAACGGTCATCGACTGGCACAATTGTTGTCGAAATCGACGAGAGCCATTATTGTCGAAATCGACGAAAGAGAGAGAGAGAGAGAGAGAGAGAGAGAGAGAGAGAGAGAGAGAGAGAGAGAGAGAGAGAGAGAGAGAGAGAGAGAGGCCTCTACAGGTAGCAGGTGACTGGGATGTGAACGATGTCTAGGTTTTAATCATTCTCTTGTAGGTATCATTTCTACACAAATATCTCGATAAATTTGGTCCTCAAAATTCACCATGGCTGCAGTTTCCAAAACGACATCCATATTTTAGTAATGTTAAAAATAAACACTTCAATGTCTTGTATTTGCCCTGACTGTCCCTTGAAGAATTATTTATTACTGAATTATGTGATTTGTGCAAGCAAAACACTTGTATATGAGTACATTTTAAAGATATTTGCACGATCTGTGAACTTTTAATTATACTATGATATATGATCGATGTTTCTGCTTTTTATATTCGCTTATATTTTTCGTCGATATATTTGTCGGCTAATTTTTCGGTCTAAGGGTAGCAAATTCGTGTGAAGCGGGTGTTACGATATTTTGGGGCTTTCTAACATTAAATTATTGATTTATAGAGTTTTTTGTAAGATTAAATAGCACTTTTTCTTCTGTTTTTGTCTTCTCTTATACTGCGGTACGATATATTTGTCAGTGAAATCGCCTTTCCGGTTCTGATGCCACCGTGATATTGTTACAGCACATTTCGGATGATGGCCATATTAACAATACCGGCTGTTGCCAGTATAGCGTTGTTTTGGGCATTAAAGTGCGCAAAAATACCATATATTTTACAAATACACGTCCGTTTTATATCTGAACTGATGGGGAGTGATGCAAAGAACACATTAGCATCGAAAAAAATAGGTAAACATGTCGTTTAATAGCGTTAATAATTTCGGCCAGACTAATACACATTTACCCATTATGCTGAACTGGTCGGTGTAGTTTTCAGCCTACTTAATAGAATATGCCGTTTTAAAAAATATAAAGAAACATTTTGTGTAAGAGATCGATTTACCGAATCACCAGCAGCTACTTCATTTATTCAATCAAAGAACATTATTAAAACAGTTGTTTTGAGTGAAAAACTTACGAATATTGAACTTCTGAACCATGTCGCGCGAGTCGAGGAAACCGGCGGAATTCAACCTATATTTATAGCATGCCGTACAGACAATTTTTTTTTATTTTACCACTTTGTTCCAATTACTTCAACCAGGCTTGACATAGCGCTTTATAAAACACATATACTTGTATTGAATATATAACATTAATGTAGTACATTTGTTCTCGTATATTTAACACATTTTAATTATTCCAACTTTTATGACAAGACTGGTTTGCCATACATCTACCACAAATGGGCTATTATTGTCACATGGCCAAGGACGACACACGCGTCAGCAGACGCTCAATAATAATGTCTGGTAAGTATGCGAAGTCGGTTTTTATCAAGATTCAAGGTATGCATTTCATAAACGTGTTCCATGTTATATTATATACCAAAATATATTTTGCTCAGGCAAGACTCTGTATCGTTATTGTCGTAAACAGACGCTATGACATCTCTAACGCGATATCAAGCGAGATTTCAATTTCAATCTACCTTTAACTGTATTGTCCCACAAATTACATGTTTACTTAGAGCAGGTGCTATTTCTGTTTTGATTTCCAAATAAGATCATCAC
Source organism: Lamellibrachia luymesi (assembly GCA_009193005.1). Lineage (NCBI taxonomy): Eukaryota > Metazoa > Annelida > Polychaeta > Sabellida > Siboglinidae > Lamellibrachia > Lamellibrachia luymesi. Next base: position 41,442 of record SDWI01002076.1, read on the forward strand.
ACTTAGTATTTTTATAAGTGAAAGCAAGTCTGAATTTTTTTAACATATTTCTTTGTTTATGTGTGCATTTAAATTTGCAGACTTTCCAATTCCACCTAAATTCTAAATCAACTTGGTTTGATTTTTATAAAATCAATTGTTATAAGTCACACAATGTTTGGATCAATTCAACACCATTTCAGATTTGACCAACTCACAGATTTTCAATTACATCCCAAGCTTTACACACATCCATTATAATTACACACAATAATAGGTCTAAATAAAAGAGATGACAAGAAAACATTGGCAATGGGGTATTCCATATCAAATCAGTCAAACTAAGAAATTCTTGTGGTACTCGCATTTTTGGATTCTACCAGCAGTTTACCAATTAATGTATTGGTCTTTGTAATGACACATGTCAAACCATAGGGATGTGGCTCGATTAATTTCTGAGTTATGACCATTTCCACTTTTGCAGAATTTTTTATTTCAGGATGGTGTTCTGCCACTTTTACTTTGGCTACTTAAAAATTGTAGAATTTTGCATAGACAATGTATATAGACAATGTATATTTTGCATAGACAATGTATATATATATACTAGTATATCTACATTTTCAGATACATACCTTGAACAATTCTCAAGTTAGACGCACCTGAAAAATATAATCTAGAACTATTTAATTCAGAAGGTTTTTCTTGCATTTGACAGCAATATTTACATAATTGTCTTACTACAGTTGCAATAGGCATTAAAATAACCTAGTTGATAATTGGGTTGTAAGCTGATGCGTCCATCAAGAATATTTTTTTCAACATAAAACCATTTGAATAGGGAATCCAAATATGGTGCATTACACAGGCACTGTACCGATTATTTTTTCATATAAAAAAAAATTTAATTTTATCTCTATGACTGTGGCTATAGCATTTTTGGCTGCTATATATAGGCCACTTTTCACTATTTACCAACAAAAAAACTTCAAAGTTCTCATATATATATATATATATATATATANTATCATCATATAAGTGTTTTACTGATCCAAATAAGATTTATTTGTGTTCTAACATATTTTATTGTTGAACTCACTAAAAGCACACACAAATGGCAATGGCAGTGGCATATTGTGGGAGAACTAATATACAGTAGTATGTCTTTTATTATCTAGTATCTACAAATTATGGAGAATAATCATGCCAAAGTTTTTGAGTTATTGGTATTTTAAGCAGAACAAGAAATCTTCATAATATCAGAAAATATGTAAAATAAAAGACTTGTTTGTATGGTTGCATGTCCAAAATTCGTGCTTCGCACAATTCCGTGGCAACGCGGTATTTTATCTTTCTGCATCTAGCAGTTGGTCATTGAATGTTATTGTTTATGCTGAGCTAACAGTCGCAGTTGTTGGCATCGTATCACAACACAATATGAATGAATTTATTTACGAAAATAATAATGGGATAGCTGCACTAATCATAAAATATGCGAGCCGAAGCAAAACGTGCACGAGTCGAAGACTAAAATTGCGGGCAGCTAATCAGTCAACAACAGTTTTACGTACAATTGCTGTTAATTTATTTATTTTACTCTACCATAAAGCATAATTTCAACGTAATATAGATAGGGAGACCACTAACAGATTGAACCTGCGAGATCGGTGTTTTCCCTCACTCATCGACACGGCCCCTATCGCGTATAAACATAAGAACCCAGCCGGCATACAACGTCGGTATGACGCTGATTATTAGTTGTATATACGTTGCGACGTCGAACAACATAAATGCAACGTTTTCTCAGAGTCTGGTCATCGACGTCACAAGGACGTGGAAATTTGATGTCGCCACAACGTTGAAATCAAGTCGACAACCAAACCCAATGTCTTCACAACGTCTGGTTATCAACGTTATAAGGACGTGGAAATTTGACATCCATGCAACGTTGTAATCACATCGACAGTTCAGCCAACTAGTTTCATCTATAAATACAACGTTTTTACCACGTCTGGTCATCGACGTGATAACGACGTAGATATATATGACGTTGGCACAACGTTGAAATCACGTCGACAACCCAACCCAACGTCTTTGCAACGTCTGGTCATCAACTTTAATATGACGTGAACAATTTACGTCCATACAACGTTGCAATCACGTCGACAGCCCAACCAACTAGTTACATACATATAAATATGGCGTTTTACAATGTCTGATCATCAACGTTATAACGACGTGGATATATGTGACGTTGGCACAACGTTGAAATAACGTCGACAACGCAATTATAAGGTCATCGCCATTATAAGGACTTGGACATTTGACGTTCATACAATGTTGCAATTTTTTATTTATTCAAGGTGCGAATGTTAACTATAACATCTCTTTTCTCTAAGACAACACAACACGTGCGGTGTTAGATGCCTTAACTAAAATTACAAATAATAAGACCCTTTATATTTGTAATGTTAGATAATTTAAGGCAGCTTTCACCACACATTTTGGTATTTAGTAAGGCAGCGGCATATCTACCGTATTCCAGCATGCATTGCGCGTGCCGCCATGCTGCCTTGAGTTCGAACGAACGAAATCGATGGAAGCGAAACAATCCACTTATATATGCGAGTAAGTGTCACCATCCGCTTTTATTTGTTGAACTGTTTAATTTTATCATTTGTACGGAACACACACGACCATAATGTTGTCTTTGTCGTGATGTATTTTGCATGCTTTCACAGATTTGAATCTGAGCACATTTTCCGACATAATATATTATAGTCTATCGCAAAACTCGGTGTCGTCGCATCCCTCTCGTTTTCGATCATACCCTGCACTTCTTCCAGTGAAATGTGGTCATGTAGTGTCATGTATAAATTGCACACTCTTATTATATAACTATCAAAGTCATTGCCATTGGAATAAAACAGCAGTATTTATAAATTGCATCGGGAATTTACCGGACAATAGAGCAGCCATGGCCCGTGGCCATGTTGACTGGCTGGGGCTTGTGCAGTGTGCTTTGTATTCGTTTCATCTGACCTTCGTTGTAAAAATATGTGTCGGTTAATACCTTTATTTAATTCCTTTTAAGCGAGTGACCTGAAGAAGCAGACATGAATTGAAGCAGAGGTGGATGCAGCGCTATCAGTGTAGCCGAAGTACACACTCGACCATAGTGGTGGTGAAGACTGAGGAACAACTAGACATAATGGATTAACAGTGTTCTTGATAAATCTGAAGTCATACTTTTGCTTTCATTGGTAGTGTTTAGTGTTAGTTAGGAGACTGTAATTAGTGTGTGATTTAATAAAAATGAGATCGTAATGTTAGTTTGAAAATGTTTTGTCAGCCATGGGGTCCATTGATATTTAAGTCAGCTTGCCATTATTACTTTTCGGATTTTAAGGTCGGCGCATTTTAATGGATGATATGGTGTTGTGAGCTTTCTTTGTTATCAAAATAAGTTGTAGTTCCTGCTCTAAATACACATTTATAATTGTGCCTCTTGTGTGTGTTAAGAATGTGTGGAAGCCATATACATAGTAGATCCCCCAAACACAACATAAAGGAGTATTTAACTTGCTTGTTGTGCATTGTTTCATTGAGCTGGTGTTTCTGAAGCCATGGTCAGCTTACTGGTCTTGTCACATTGTTTCAATAATGGCTTAGCCAATGTCTGTACATTCTTTACAACTACCTGGCTGTTACCAGAGAGATGTAGGGTAACATTCTATCAACTGAAATAGAACCAAACAAATCTTATTTGTTTGTACATTTGTAGTGATTGTACAGGAAATTAATAGACTAGCCTGCATTCAATGAAGCAATTCCAAAAAAGATTCCAATTCCGATCGGCCCTTGAAAATACATTCCGAAATATAATTGACCCCATATTAATGACAGCTGTTGTTTGCTGTTACAATTAACAATACGAAAGCACATAATAATTATGTCTGCTGCTGAATACTGGTTACTAGAGGAATTAATCTACAATGAATGTATTCCACTGGTTCAGGAATGTACACATTGCCAAATGAAACCATATTTGTTGTATCAGAACACAGTGAATATCTTTATTTTGTTAATGTTTGTTTTATTATCAAAACATAATATTTAATGACTGTTTTGAAAAAAATGTCAACTTGGTGATTAATGATCTCCTTGTGCTCTTTTTAATGTCTGCTTGATACTGAATACAACAAATTGGGCAAACAAGAGTGATGTAATGGTCTACATTGTATTCCATGGGTTCATTGATATACACATTGTTAAATAAAATGTCTCATGTATCGGAATAAGGTGAATATCTGTCTTTATTTTGTTCAAAACGTATTTAATGACCATGTTAATTGACTGTTTCGACGAAAAAAGTGTAACACCGGTGAGTCCAGCTCTTCTAGTACACGATTTACTCTACAGACCCACGTGTACACGCCGACATACATAGCATTGACGAAGGGGAACTAACATTTTCATAGTAGCACCTGTAAACAAATTTAGTTGGTTATCAGAAAACAGTAACGATCTAATGTTCACACAACGTTGAAATCCAATCAATTTGCTACATTGTTGCAACGTTGAAACCTGACGTCGATCCAACTACTTTTCAACATTGCAACAACGTTGAAACCCAACGTCGATGCTACGTTGGAACTCGACGTCGATCCAACTTTCAAATCCAACTAGTTTTATACATTGGTACAACGAGGAAACCCGACGTCGATACATCGTTGAAACCTGACGTAGATACAACTTTCAAATCCAACTAGTTTGCAACATTGTTACGACGTCGATACCCGACGTCGATACAACGTGGAAACCCGACGTCAATGCAACTTTCAAATCCAACTAGTTTTCAATATTGGTACAACGTGGAAACCCGACGTCGATACATCGTTGAAACCCGACGTAGATACAACTTTCAAATCCAACTAGTTTCCGACATTGCTACAACGTGGTACCTGACGTTGAAACAACGTATTTTCAACGTCATTTTGCCTGCTGGGAAGCGATGACGTAGCATGAATGGCGAGATCTAGATCGGGAAGGGAGCCGAAATCGGTGCACTTACAAAAACTCTCTATTTGCGCAAATACTTACGTACGATGAAATTTCTTCGAGAATATGGGCCCTGGCTTGCAACTTCAGGTGATCACAAATATGACACGATTTTCGCGCATGCGCTGAACCTGCCAACCTACTCTGCGGCTGAGCCATGCAAGTACCCGACTTTTTTGGGGGGTGTATATTCATGTCAGTCTTGACCTACAGGTGGCGTAACCCAGCCTCGAGAAAACGGGAAGTTTTTAGATGCGCGAAATATCGGCAGCATGGGACGTCAAGTACACTCTATCCAGCATACTGGAATAAATGTGTTCTTTATCAGAAGTATACGTCCATCTGATTTAAGAACTAGTACAGGTGTGGCAGGTTACAATATCCTAAAAGTAATTTCATAGGTTTCAACAATATTTGTTGGTTACCAAGAGCAGTGCAGTAGAAGCAACGTTCCATCATCATAAAGGATATTGTCGTGAATCGTGCAGACTTCATTACTCTGTATCCAGTCATGCCGAAAGCTTACATCCACTAGTGCATAGGCCTGGACGAGGGAGATAACCTCAAGTTCTAGGAAGAGTGGCATACTGACATTTGAGTTTTGGTCCATCAGCGAGCAGCTGGAGCTTCAGGTGGTAATTTACGTGAGAGCAGAATGTATGTATGTTTTGATTTTACCAAGAGCCCACCATGGTTCTTCGCTTTGGACCATTACAATTACGCAATTCGATTTCAGTCCATCTGCACGATATCGCTACACTAAAACAATCCAGCATTCTGGTGGACTTACCGATTTTATTTTTAAAGGGAACTGAACTGTCAAGAAGACGCCACGTGTAACTGTTACCAGATACATATACAGAACAATGCTGCAGTGAAAGGTGATGGCGGATATTTGGGTTCGACTGAGAACCATGCTGCTTTGCAGCGCTGGGTGGTATCTGATCCTGAGTTGGTCAGAGAAATTGGAAAGGTGATACAACATCCGGTTTTTGCTCAATATGCTAAATCGTTAACAGTTGTCCTCAAAGATATGGAAAGTTATGACAGCATTGTCCCATCACCTCTTAGCCGTGTTCGTCCTTCGTGAACCGAAGATAACCATATTCGTCATCTCCCAGGTTGTAATTGTCTTGGTAAAGATGTGTTAGTAGGTGACTGGTGGGCCCAGTCCGCGTCCAGAACGGGACAAGACACTGCAGACACTGCAGACGGCTGGGTGGAGGTGCTGATTGGTCGGGATTTCCTGTCCTCACACTTCGTCTCAGCCTCAGAAGTGCAATAATGTTGTATGTTATAAAATAATCACACTTTAAAGAAAAACAGCATTGTTGATTTCATTAACTCAGTATTAAAACTGAAAGTTAACTATAAAACAGGTAGGTTGCGTTGTGCTAGCTGCCGCCAAAATAAATTCTCCAGATATCGACTCTGCAGTCCATGGCTATGGACCCGCCTTGGTAAACCCAGATTTGTTCCACATGGATGCTAGAGGCTGGACAGCATAGTTTCAGCTAGACACATCCGCTGACTGCCCTGACAACGATATATACCACGATCATTTTTACTGTTCTCCGCTGACCTCATACTTTCTAAATATCATTCATGACACGAGATAGACTATCAAGTCAGTCTAGCCCGTATGCATAACATGTATTATACGAACCGAGTCGTCCGGCGTTGCGCGGGAGCAAAGGCAATCACTGTAAGAGATTATGACTCCTTGCATTTCACAGTCAAGTTTTAGTAGGGCAATGACATTGACAATTTCATGTACAACTGCCGGTTTCACGAAACGACCGTACCGTACGAAGAAACTTATGGGGACGATTTACGTAGATCACGTAACTCGGAACAATCGTAGAAAACACGCCTACCGTTGCTAACAAGTGTACGTAACTACGAACTCCTATTGTTCTGAGTTACACAATCTACATGAAACGTCCACATAGGTTCCTTCGTAACAAACCCACCCGGGGAAATTATGTTTAATGCACGAACCATCCCCGTGGGCCGCGGAAACGCCGACACATTTGAGCCCCTTATATGCGAAACTGACGGACGTATGAAAGAACGGACAGGCAGAGTCACAAAAGTTGTGAAGTCGTTGTTGAGTTTATATAAATGTGTAGTTTATTTATTTCTTACCTGTGTCATTTCGCACATTATCCACTAGTCGTACTAATGGCATATGTATTGTCATGGAGCAAAGTGTGCCAATGTTACGCAAAGTATGAATCTAGTTAGCACTCGGTTATAAACATTGTCAACTCAGTATTCAGTTCGAGTAGGAATTAACAAGCTAATTGATAATTCGAAAATATGGGCTGCATAAATGGCAGATAAATATGCATATCACATAGAGTAGACCCATGATACATAATGCTCCGTTCCAGATGCGTCATATATCATTCCATCATATTGACGTCATCGTATCTATGGTATTTACACATTTGCATAACTTATTGTTATTAATTTTTATTCCTGACGATTCATTTAACGATTTCCCCAAATCCGATTATGTATATACCAAAAGAAAGGTGTAACTCGTACCAGGAATAATAAGACATGTTTGCAACCTAATTCCTAAACGAAGACACCAGCAAAAACATACACACATAAAAAGTTAGTTATATGTATAAACTGCATATTGACTCTTCCAAGATGCCGCCTATAAAGTATATTGATAACTTTTAGCATTTACAATAAATAAACACCTGAATTGGAAACATCATATTGATAAAATAGTATGTAAAATATCAAGCTCAATTCGCATCATAAGATAAATTAAATTGTGCCGCAGCATGTCTTAGTACATTTATTTAACTCACTTGCACTCCTACTTAAATTAGTTTTAAAACTCTAGAAAAAAGCGAGCAGAGTAGTGATATATATAACCGATATAATACACGTACGGAGCCGTTATTCAAACATCTTAAAATTCCAGTGACCACAGACACCATTAGGTTACAACAACAGAAGTATTTGTACACATGTACCAGACACCATTAGGTTACAACAACAGAAGTATTAGCATATATGTACCAGACGCCATTAGGTTACAACAACATAAGTATTAGCGTACATATACATAAATAGTAATTTATCTGCATATTTTTTTCAAACTTAGACAAAAGAGACAATACAGATGTTCATACATTATGCAAGAAAGCGACATGACCTGCATGTTGAAAGAGTGAATACTGAACTTGTCAGGAAATCACTCCGGTTTAGTATTGCCCGTGTAATTAATAACAGTCCCGCCTTGGCCATTGATCAAATTCATTTTCACTCATAGGAAGGATTCAGTTCCTAACCGAAGAATTTATTTTTGTCATAATGTAGCTGAAGTTGTTATATCCTGAATTGTTATATTTAACTAATTACTGTTAAATGTTTGCTAACTTATTTCCTCTTCATACCATCTCACATATTACAATAATACATGTTATATATTGATTGTCTTATTTTTATTATTTATTTAAGTATATACTCATGTAATGTTTAATGGGTGGTTGTAACGTTAGCAACCGAATCATCGTCTTAGTGACAGTCTCCCAGACTGACACGATTTCATAACTATATAATATTTATGGATTCATGCATTTTGTAAAAATTCGTAGTAGAGGAGACAATTTTCGGTTAAAGTCACTTTTTGTGAAAAGTATCACATACGCATTATTTCTGTCACGGTATACATTAAATTCATTATTCGTGTTAATAAAATATACCATACCATTGATATTCAGTGTTGTAGTTAGGTATATATATGAAGTTTCCGAGGCGCTGTCGACTGTAACAACTAGCCCCGTAAACGGGTAAAGTTGTTACATCATATTTAACAAGATTTAACCAGATTTTCCATCCAAGCCAAAGGCCCAGATGGCAAGTGGACAAGGAAGCCATTGGCTTATCGAGAGTCCATCAATGTTCATCTACTTATAACCCGCCCTCCTGAGATATGTGTCAACCTTGTTTTTAAACATATTCACGCTGCTAGCAGTTACACAATCTGTAGACAATTTGTTCCATTCATTTATTGTCCTCTGTGAGAACGAGTGCTTCCTGATGTCCAATCTACATTGATCCTTTACTAATTTTACCTCATGTCCTCTAGTTCTGCTATCCTTCTTGAGTGAGAAAAACATATTTCTATCAATATTTTCATACCCATTCAATATCTTAAAAACTTCAATCTGATCTCCTCTTAACCTCCTTGTCTCTAGAGTTGTTAAACCACATTCTTTCAGGCGTTCTTCATAACTAAGGTCTCTCAGTTCTGGAATCATTTTAGTTGCTCTCCTTTGTATGCGTTCAAGCGTATCTATATCCTTCTTACGATATGGTCTCCATGCTTGTATACAGTATTCTAAATGAGGTCTAACTATTGCTTTATAAAGAGGTATAATTAACTTTTTTCCCTTGTATGTTATGTTTCTTCTAATCAATCCAAGAATTTGATTACCCTTTGAAGCTGCAATACCACACTGCTCTGAAACTTTCATATCAGCGCTTATTGTAACTCCTAAGTCCTTTTCTTTTACAGTAGTACCCAGAACAGTATCTCCCATTTTATAGTTTACATTCAAGTTCCCATGTCCTGTATGTAGGCATTTACATTTCCCAAAATTGAACAACATCTGCCATTTCTCAGACCATTTCACTAATCTGTCTAGATCGTTTTGTAAATGTTGTTTATCACCATCAGTATTAACCTTTCTAAACAGTTTTGTGTCATCCGCAAATTTCAGTACGTTACTTGTTATACTGTCGTCCAAGTCATTGATATAAATTAAGAATAATATAGGTCCTAATACTGATCCTTGAGGTACCCCACTCAAAACCGATTTCCAATTTGAAACTTCTCCATCTACTACAACTCGTTGTCTTCTGTCAGTCAGCCATTGTTCTATCCAGTCAGTTATGCTATCCCCGATACCATGGGCTTTTAATTTAAGTAGTAATCTTTGATGTGGCACTTTGTCAAAAGCTTTCTGAAAATCTAAGTAGATAATATCTACTGGCGATCCCACGTCTATCCACTTAGTGATTTCTTCCAAAAAACATAACATATTTGTTAAGCATGACCTCGCTTTAAGGAATCCATGTTGAGATGAATTTAATAATTTATGCTTAACGAGGAAGTCCACCATATGGTCTTTAATTAACCTTTCTAATAATTTACAAATCACTGACGTTAAACTCACTGGTCTGTAATTCTCTGACTTATTTCTCGAACCCTTTTTAAATAATGGTATGATGTTTGCTTCTTTCCATTCAAACGGAACAACTCCCTCTTTTAATGACAAGTTGAATACTCTTGCAAGTGGTATACTGATTTGTTCTACTGTTTCCATTAGTAATTTTGGAGGAATCCCATCCACTCCCGGTGATTTGTTATCCTTCATTGCCTTTATTTTCTTAGCTACCAATTCTGGAGTTACAACTAACGGACCTAAATAGTCAGATTTAGCCCCCTGAAATTTAGCATCAGCAACTGGTAATGAACTAATATCTTCTTTGGTAAACACTGAACTGAAGTAACCATTTAGGTCTTCCGCCATTAAAAACCCCTGTGATATTATATTTCCAGCACTGTCTTCTAGAGGTCCAACCTTGTCTTGTACGTTTTGTTTACTCCTGACATATGCATAAAAACTCTTGCTGTCATTTTTTATGTTACATGCTAGTTTTTGCTCATAGCTTCTTTTAGATTGTCTGATTTCAGTTGTAGCTGCATTAAGTGCCTCTTTGTATTTTGCATAGTCTTCGTCCTTTCTGGTACGCCTATAAACCCTCCACATAGTTTGTTTTAGCATTATTTTTCTAATAGCCTCTTTTGACAAGTGTTTCTTTCTACACCGTTTTCCTTGTTTTTGGAAGGGAACAAATTTATCGATGATACTCTCAATTTCATATTTTAGAATATTCCAACATTCAATTGCGGTCTTATTCATCAGCATGTTATTCCAATCTAGCTTTGCTAAGTATTTTCTCATATCTTTGTAGTTACCTTTGTGGAAGTTTCTCTTGTACGTTTTCTTATTTTTACTTTCTGATTTTACATTGATGTCAAAATGTATTTGATTATGGTCACTATTACCCAATGGTTCAAATATTTTTACATTGTCCACTAATTCTTTTTGTGATGACAAAACTATATCTAATACATTTTCTCCCCTGGTTGGTTCTAGTACGTGCTGAGTAAGAAAGCTATCCTGGATTAAAAATAGAAATTGTTGGTCCTCAATCCCTGTGCTCTCTAGAGAATTCCATTGTATGTGTCCATGGTTAAAATCTCCCATTATGATACATTCCCCTTTACTAACTTCCTTTATAGCGTTTTTTATTTTTGTGTTGTCCTCTTCGTTTATGTTTGGACTTCGGTAAACTAATCCAATAGTTAATTTTGAATTTCCTGAAACAATTTTGCACCAAACAGCTTCATCGCAATCTGCTTCCCTTTCTAGTTTTATTTCATAAGCCTGAATAGATTCTTTAACATATAAAATAACTCCCCCGCCCCTTCTTCCTATTCGATCTTTCCTAAACATTACATATCCTGTCAGTCCTAATTCAGCATCTGTTATATCTATGTTGGCCCATGATTCAGTTATACCAATTATGTGAGGGTCAATATCTTCTACCATAATGTTTAATTCGTTTTTCTTATTTACTATGCTCCTTGCATTTAAACATACGCATCTATAACCTTTTTCAGAGATGTTTTTCGGATGATTTGATATTGGTTTATCTGTGCTAGTGGCCTCTTGTTCTGCTTGAGACACCTCTAGGTAACCCCCCTGCACTTCTAGTTTAAAGAATGTTTACTTCCAAAAATATTTGTCATTGTACCCAAGTCACTATCTACTGCTGCTGAAAGTTTGTCCGCGAATACTGCCGCCCCCTTTCCACTTAAATGAAGCCCATCCTTCATGTACATATCAGCCCTCCCAACAAAACTTCCCCATAAATCCACAAATCCAACTTCCTCTTCCCTACATAACTTCTGGACTAACATGTTAATTGCCATCCCCCGACAATTTCGATATTTGTGACCCCTCCTGCCCATTACAGGTAAAATCCCTGACAGTATTACCTGCTCAACCCGCGTCTGTTTTAGTGTTCTGACCAACTGCCTATATTTCCTAACTATGGCAGTTGTACCCTCCCTCTCTACGTTATTTGTCCCTACGTGTACTAAAACAGATCCACCCTTACCCGAGCCTACGATGTTTTTTACCCTCTCAGTTATCGCCTCTATTTTGGCTCCAGGCAAGCAGACCACCACATCATCTCCCTTGTTTAAGACTCTGTCGGTCTTCCTAACTATCGAATCCCCCACAAACACCCTCGCTCTCTTCCTCACCCCCTCTATCACTGCTGCAGAATAACTCTTCCGTTCGATCCCCTCCATCACATTCTGTCCTGACCCCTTCCCTCCTGTCTCCTTCGCTCCTGTCTCCCCCACTTCCCACTCCTTTGCTCTTGTCTCTCCCACTTCCCTCTCCTTCACTCCGGTTGTTTTCCCTCCCGTCTCCCCCACTCCCTTCTCCTTCCCTCCTGTCTCCCCCACTCCCTTCTCCTTCCCTCCTGTCTCCCCTACTCCCCTCTCCTTCGCTCCGGTTGTCTTCCCTCCCGTTCCTTTCCTTCCCGTCTCCTTACGTCCTGTCTCCCTACGACCTGTCACCTTCCCTCCTCTCAGCTTCCTCCCAGGCTGCGGTGAGCTCTCCCTAGCATCTCTTGTGTCTTTCCCCACTTTATCATCTACTGTTCCCCCACCGGAACTACTGGCACAACCCCCCTGTTCCCTTCCCACCATTGCCACAACGAGCAGCCTCAGCTCTTCCAACTCCACCTCTAGTTCCTTCATCTTCGTACATCCCCTACACTCAAAACTAAAACTATCTTCCTGGACCTCAGCCCAGGACTTCTCGCACCCAGACTTGACGAAGTCCACCCAGTTACTGCAACTGCCACAAATTAAGTGCCTTGTGGCCTTTAACTGCCGTTTGCACGGCGCCATCATACAATTTAGTTTTAATTAGTTTGCTACGTTAGCCTTGAATAAGGCTGTTTTTGTGATCAAAAGAACACTTTAGTCTAATATACTTGCTAACTGTGTCTTCTATTAACCTCGCATGAAAAAAAAAAACCTGCCACCTAGCGAATACGGAGAACACTGTGTAACAAAACAACGAAGTCAGTGTGTACTAATTTACGCTAAAATCCTGCTGTTAATTCCTTTTTACCGAAAACGTTTACTACCACTATGTTAGATATTACCTTATGTATGTAATTTAAGTAAATAAATCACTTTATCTTATATATATATTAGCCAATGTAAACGATAGCTCGATGCACGAGTTGAATTCACGACCTGTAAACAAACTCCCTTTTATCACTCGTTGAGTTTGAATCCGGGAAAAAATACTACCTCTGTTAACAAAAACGGTTTCTTAATATATGTCTACAAGAAGTTTGTGAACAATATATGTATAATAGTAATACTTATTCTAACCAATATTCCAATGTTACTGACTATTCACTATGCTATCTAAATTTTCGAATGGTAAACAACCCTATTAACGCTCGCTGACTTCCCTGACAGAGTCCGAAACTAACTTACGCTAAAATACTAACTCTGACTAATAATTAACAAAACCTGTTCCCTAATATATGTCTACAATATGTTTATGTATAATATATATGCAATAGTAATACTTATTCTATTCGATGCTTTTCTATAAATTCTCTTCACCAATTTTAAATCGCTGCTGCACCAAGCCAAGATCCGCCTTAGTTGGGCACGCAGTTACAACAAAGAACGTGTAGATCGCAAAGCAAGTACATGTTACTGTTATTACATGAATTTGATTACACACGCTTACACTTCTTATGCACAGTGTGCATAACAATGTAGGTGTTCACAGCTTCATATATTAAGCTTTTCATTTTTAGTTACCAAAGGGCACTCATTCCCCGGATTCTTAAATAACAATCAATTGTGGATGAAATATAAATTATTGAATGGAGTATGAAATAGTGAATGTCAATATATGTGTAATGCGACTTCTACTTTAATGAATGATGTACGCACTCACGCACACGCGCACGAACATCCACATTTAAATGTACAGTGCAATATTTATTAATTGCTCAAATAGGACTGTGCCATAACAAATTCACAAGATTGTCCTGCAAGACAAATACCCAGATGACAAGTGGACAAGGAAGCCATTGGCTTATCGAGAGTGCAGCAATTTTCTTTATACCCTGTTGATGCTTAATGTTGATACCTTGCAGATGCGTAATGGCAGAAACCTGAACTTGTTTGCTACAGGAACACACAAAGAGTAACTGTTGTTAAAGGTCATTTAATAAATGCATCGTGATAATAAAATACATGTATCGATGAGAAATAGCTGGTACAAACATGTTCATCGAGAAAAATATCATATATGTGTAAATCGATGAGATATAGCTTAATCACCAATACAAACTAGCTCATCGAGAAAAGCAAATATTAAACGACATGTAAAAGTAGCAAAGGTGGGGCGATCATTTATCCCACCAGGCCTCCAATACGGGAGGCCCCAACCCCCACCCCAGGATTCTGCCAAATAATCAACCAATTACGAAATAAGTCCCCCTAACAATTGTACACTCAATATTACGCAATGCATACAGACAGGCTAGATGGCCTTGAACGTCATTCACTACGTAATAACACATAAATGTGCTTTACAACATGGTTAGTGGGATTGCATAACAGCCAACCACTGGTATTAACTGTCCCAGACACGCTGTAATATGGATGTCACTGTCAGTCATACTGTAACAGCCATCCTACACAACAGCCGAATAATATGGACCAATCATTATGAAGCAGGTGCCAGGGTGATATCAGTCGTGCTCCCAAGTGTTATACTGCATACGATGGATGCCAGTCATGCTGCAACAACCACTGCCTACAGCTATTGCCAGGTAGTATGGCAAAATTAGACATGCCAATAGGTATAGACAAATCGACAATTGGTATATACAATGGATGCCAGTCATACTGCAACACTCACTGCACACAGCAACGGCCTGATAGTATGGAGAAGTAAAATCAGCCATTCCATACCAAAGCAAATTGCGCAATACTGCACAAGTAGACAAATTGATGCATACGATGAAAGTCAGTCATACTGCAACATTCACCGCACACAGCAACAGCCCGAGACTAAGTAAAAACAAAATCAACCATTCCTCACCAAGGAAAATTGTGCACCATTGCCCAAATAGGCACAGTGATGTATGCGATGAATGCCAGTCATACTGCAACATTCACCGCCCACAGCAACAACCTGATATTATGGACATTTGGAATTAACCATTCCAGACTAAGGAAATTGTATGATAATGCAGAAATAGGCATATTTCCGCCTACGATAGATCATGGTTTGTTCATCTGCAGCATAGGGATTCGAATATACCGTTTAAAAGCTGCCGACTTCCACCTTCCCATTGCTTGGATCTGTGGTTCACTTATCCCCATGTCAGCTGCTGTGGTAGCAGCACCGATTCGAAAACTGTGTGCTTTATATTTTGTTGGATCTAGTCCTGCCCATTGCAAAGCTTTGCCTAAGTATTGGCAGAAGTAATTTCGAGAGACAGGGGATGCATTCGCAAATGCAAACAGTGGCCCTTTAAATGGGCCACGGTCCTTCAGGAATCGAGACAGAGCTTGTACTGGACAGTACCCATCATTAGTATGGGAAATGGATAAAGTGACTGGTCGTCCATAAGTGTTGTGCTTAAAATGAGACATGACTAATATAATGCCTGTGCTAGAAATGGTCACGTCTCCTAACTGTATGACAAAGTCACCCCTGGTACGAGAATGAACGGTTATTTCCCCTATTCGTAGAAAAGCATGAAAGGCCAATAGAAACATGCTTTGCAACATGTTTCGTAAACAGGCAGAAGAGACAATATATTTTGTTGCGTCAACAATCTTATGAAGTAATTGGAAGACGTGTGTCGGGTTTACCCGACAGTTTGTGAGCCCCAGATAGTAATTTTTTTATAACAAAAAGCTGGGTTGGGTCAACTTGACCAGCTAATTTATGAATATATGACAGGGCAGACACATATGTCATCAGAGTAGCTGGAGCGTAATGCCTAGAGTACAGGCTTGCTATAAAGGCAGCAAGGACACCTGCTGGAGCAGGGAAAGTTTGACAGGTGGGAAAATTTGTTTTACTGAATTTCACATATGAAAGTATTGCTCTTCTGTAAGCCCGTTTAGTGCCTTCGGATAAGGCTGCGTCCAGAAGATGCGCCATTACTGGTGCCAAGGTTGCAACGCTGCTGGGATTACTGCTGGCTGCACTTGTAGCCATGGCGCCATCTGCCTTGCTGCGCCCTCCTGAAATCGCGAAAGTTTGTCAGCAATGACATTAGTCTTTCCTGGTATGTGCTTCGATTTAAAATAAATATTAAATTTCAGCGCAGTAATCACCAATCTTCTCACTAAACGCATCAAGTGGGAATTCTTAGCCGACTGCTTATTGATTACCTCTACAACAGCTTGATTGTCAGTGAGAAACAAAACAGAATGATTAGCCATATATTTTCCCCACAGTTCCAAAGCAGCTACAATGGGGTATAGCTCCAATACCGCAATGTTGTAACTCTGCCATATTTGTGGGAATCTACCCTGAAACCATCGGGAACCGAATACTGCTGCAAATCCCTGTGATGAAGCAGCATCTGTGTACAGCTTTATTGCATTGGATGAAATCCAGTTACTGTTGATGATCATGGTCACGCCGTTGAAAGAGGAAATAAAGCAGTGCCAAGCTGCTAGGTCTGCCCGTGCTTCGGCATTCAGCCTGATATGATGGCCAGGTCTATAAATACCAATAGTCAGATTGATGAGGCGACGTAGAAAAGCCCTCCCGGGAGATATGACTCTGCAAGCAAAATTTAACAGGCTAATGACAGACTGGAGTTGCTGCAAGGTAACAGAACGACATTTGCGCATG
>SDWI01002077.1:15370-43511 GCA_009193005.1 Lamellibrachia luymesi
AGATAATCTCTTTATTATTGTTAGTTCTGAACTAGCATAATATTTCAATGTTTTTTTGTATTTATCATGTTTATTGACTATGTAAATAATAGTACTTTATTCCTTATAAATGTAGGCATTTGAATTGTATGTGATTCAGAGTTTTTCTAATTGTACATTTTCAAATTACTCAAATGTAATTAAATGTACACTCACGTAGGGGATACATTATCTACAAGTTATTAACTTTTTGTTTATTCCTTTCAAACATTTGTATGTGATTAAACAAATCATGTCAAGGCTATTGCAGCCATTACTATGTTTGGTTGCTTGAATACAATGTATTGAATAAAATTTTGTGTATGTCTTTGCAGGGGTTTTACTAACCATTGTGGTCACCTTCCTGGTGCTTCGTACTGTCATGGCTGTGTTGGACTGTCTACATAAAGGTAATGATTGAGTTTATGCTTATCTCCCTTGCCTCTGACGTTGGACAGCACTTGGCATGTGGTTGCTTGGTGATTGAACATAGATTCACCACATTGTGTCAAAGGACCAAACATATGTATGTAATTAATTGAACATTGGCCGTGGACTTCATCCTCTTGTCTGTGACACTGGACATAACTAGTGGTCAGCATATACAAATATTCGGCTTATATGTACCTGGCCATTGTTGGTTATCACCTGGGTGGTAGTGTAACAATCAGCATAGCTTTATCACTTCTATATTCGCCCACCATGTATAGTAGCGAAATGTACCTTTTTTAAAATACACAATAAGAAAAAAAAATTCTCTTTAACTAATTAAAATAGTTTTTTTGTTTTTGTGATATACATTAATACTGTGTTAGCCTTAGTCATTTTGCACTTCTCTGTGGATGAAATTATTAATAATAGTCCTGGAGCATTAGGTCAAAAATGGACCCAAGATGGAAATAAATAGTACAAAGCTAATTTGTTCTCAGGATATTTGCTAAATACCATATTGAACAACACATCAAAAGTCCCCTAGTTTTTTTGTGTGCGTTTGTCACAACGATTATAGACTGTAGGCCATTGGGTTGAAATCACTTCCGTTCTTAAATTCCGCCGTCCAGTCATTGCAACAGCATCATGACATCTTGGCAAAAACTTCTTTATCACTTCTGTGTTCCCTCACCATGTATATGGCTTGATGCCATAACATTACAAATGATGAACACAATTTCTCTACAGAAAAGTATCGCTCATTAAAGAAAAAAGTTTAGTTTTGGGGTGAAAAGGTCAAATAAATTTTTTGGTTGACACGCATCGAGGTTGATGTCCCTAATTGGAAACTTTGCCTCCACCGCTGGACAGTCAGCCAGTTCCCATCGTTTGCAGGACTGGTGATGTGTGGTGATGTAGGCTTTCTTCTAACCATCTGGTGTTGTGCCAAGGTGCAGCGATGCCTGCCAGATTAGTGGCTGGGATGATTTCTGGTGGAAATTCCTTCAGACATTGTGTTGGGATGTTGTCTGGACCAGTAGCTTTGTGCGGGTTATGGCCATGGAGAATCTTCTATACACAGCTTGATCTGTTGTAAACTGCTGCATATTAGTGTATAGCTCGCGACTCAGATGATATGTCGTTGCTGTCGTTTGTGGTAAATATGCTGCTGAGGAAGTTGAGTGTTCATTTACTGGACAGTTTATTTAATTCAATCGTGTCACAGTTCCACAATTTATATCCTTTAGGGATGTTAAGTAACATTATCGCCCATATTTATTGTGAAAAAAAAACATATCTGATGTTAAATACTGTGATTGTCGTTTATCCTTTAACACAACTTATTGCAGACACTTGTTCTAATTGCTTTTAGCCATCAACAGGGCACGGACCACGGACAGTTTTCCCAATGGCGACCATTATAACGTTCTTATGCTTACATTGAAAATTTATCATGCCATTTTTTTATAACTTTCACAGCACATGACAGACCCACTACGACACCTGGTGTGTGAAACTCGTGAAAATTACATACCTCTTTTTCGCACAAATTGTTTCAACGCATGACACCACTGCATTTCTGCCATAAAATTCCCCGATTTCCAAAATATGAGTACATCCTGCCTAATGGTCACTATTCCTTATGCAACAGGTATACCAACTGACAAATTGCATCATTTCAAAGCTCAGATGCTAGCTTGCACAAAAACATAATTTCCACTTACTCATTCACACAATTTCTGCTCTCACAAATACACACAAACTGCACAATTAATTTTTCTCAGGGACTTGATGTAATGGCGGATGAATTCAGAGTGTGGTCCATGCCCAACACACAACATGCTGAATTGTGTACAGGGTGCACATAGTATCGCCATCTGGTGGAATAATATTGTATAATTTTTTACGCATAGTGCCATCTAGTGAGCACAAACCACATCTTACTATGACTGTAATGTAAATGAAAGAGGCTAAGCATTATGCATGTGCTTATCAAAACTTCTTCGAGTCGGAGCAATTCCATTTTGTTAAGGCAGCTGGTGTGGCTGTTCAATGTTTGTTTTGAATTTGAGTAGTTTCAATAGAAGTGTTTAAGATAAACAAGCCATTTCTTCACAAGTTGTAGTTGAAATACTGCATAATACTCCAACTTAATAAAACTTAAAAGTTTTCATTTATTTGGTGAAGTTTCATGATTTTAAAAACATTTTTGTAAATATGAAAAACCCACTGCCATTTTATCTAATTTTGAGAAAAACCCCAAATAAATAAATTATATTTATTATAATTATTTATATTAAATATTTTGGCTAGGTATTTAAATTATAATACCTATGAATAATATATCCATACACTTATTCCTTAGCAAAAGACAAATCAACATAGTTTGTTTGTTTCATAAAGGAATACATCTTAATTATATAAAAGCATGATTATGTTAATGACAATTTGTTTTATTCACTTTTATTTTTATGTCTACTACTAGTATATTGGTATTCTAGTATTTCTAATCGGGTTATGTGTGTATGGTTGTCTTAAAATGTTGGTGTTATGGATGGTGTGAGACATGAACGGATACTCTCACCACATCTTTATAATATATTAATGGATGATCTAACCATATCACTAAACAAATACGATACAAGGTGTATTGCAGGAAGCTGAAACATTAATCATCTATTGTATGCTGCTCTGCAAATACAAACCATTTTTATAACGTCTTTAAAAAAAAAATTTACTAGCAGTTTCTAGAGGTAAATATAATGTCATTTTTTAACATAATATAAAGATCTCTTTTAAGATAACCTAATTTTACAATGATGTTTTTAATACATTTTTAACACATTCCCAACAAACACAATTATGTCAAAACATCAGAATTTTGTTCTCAAATATCATAAAAATGTTTTGGAAAAAAAACAGTGATATTTGAACTTTCATATACATTAAATGAGACAGAACATCATCCTGAATTTTTTTTTTTACTTAACAAACGCATGGTTAAAAAGTGGTAATGAATTTCTCAATTTGGGTGCTGAAATTTGTACAATATTTGGACATTGTAGTAGAACACAACAGTGAAATTATACAGAAATCAGAAATCATATTTGGAAATAAAAAAAATGTTGCTTTCAATTTTCATTCACCTGGTATACCCATTGTCCTTTTCCCTATTATTCTTGAATTTTGCATAGATATATGTACCAATATGTCTACATAAGCAGTAAATCAAAGAACTGTAACTTGTAAGTTTAGCAAGTTAGAGGCACCTGAAAACAGGTCACATTAATGTTTATGATTTTGGGCGCTTACCCCTTGTTCTCATCATAGGGCATTACAGACACAATTTGTAGGTACATGTTTAGTTCTGTTGTAAACATGCTCAAGCATAGCCACTTATTGTAGGGCATTACAGACACAATTTGTAGGTACATGTTTAGTTCTGTTGTAAACATGCTCAAGCATAGCCACTTATTGTAGGGCATTACAGACACAATTTGTAGGTACATGTTTAGTTCTATTGTAAACATGCTCAAGCATAGCCACTTATTGTAGGGCATTACAGACACAATTTGTAGGTACATGTTTAGTTCTATTGTAAACATGCTCAAGCATAGCCACTTATTGTAGGGCATTACAGACACAATTTGTAGGTACATGTTTAGTTCTATTGTAAACATGCTCAAGCATAGCCACTTATTCATTGGTTAAAATTTAAGTAAGTTCTAGCTTCTGAGACATCATCTTTTTATTTCCTGAAAATTGGTTGATTTGACATGAATGACCCAAATGCATATTCAGTATATTAAATAACCTGAGCTGTTGTTGATGTTAAGATATCTGATTTAGTTGTATACCCTTATTTTACTGACATTATACGACCATTTTTTCAGGAATGTAGACGTTCTAATGGTTGCCTTGGTAAAAAATTCATTTTGGTCTAACCCCCACTAGTTGTACTGGCAGTTATAGTGGCGCCTAGACACGGAGTTCATGAGAACTTCACGCATTGCTCAGCTTTGGCTAACAATATTTGTTGTAAATTTTGATCGTTTGTTACACTGCAAATATTATTGTTTGACATGTGTGCGTGCGTGCGTGCGTGCGTGCGTGCGGGCGTGCGTGCGTGTGGGCGGGCGGGCGGGCGGGCAGATGGGTGTGTGTGAAGTTTGGTGATTGCAGGTGGCTGTTCTCATGGTTAATTTGGGTACGGGGCTAAATTGCAAAGTACCTCTTATGAAAATATACCTTGGAATTACATGGTATACCATTGTATTTTGGTATATTACATGACATTACATGGTATACCGCGACGTTACATAGTAAACTGCGGTAGACCATGCTTTTTCATATACTGTGTATGGTAAATGTATGGTATATCAAATAATGTTGCTATCTGGTGAAAAAAACATGATACAATAGGTACACGTTGCGCCATCTAGTGAGCCCAAACCACAGCGTAACAGGATCTTTATTGCAACTGGAGAAACCAGAGTGGTGTAGTTGTAATACAATTAGTTTTACTTTTGTGTCAGTTTTCTTCGTGCAATCACGTTGCAAATGAAAGTGAAATGCAAAAATTAATTAGTAGCTGACTAATTAATTTGAGCTGAATTTGTTTGCCAAATTGTAGGGGCCAGCTGGACCCTAAGGTTCTGAACTATTGGGGGTCTGGCAGTGAACCCAGGGGCCTGGGGACTTACGAACCCCAGTTAATTTCGAACCCTGAGTATGAATACTTGTGAAATATAAAAAAAATCATGTTTTTTTGCAAATTCAATCAGTTCTAGCTTGAACTTGTGTGATCATGTTGAACACCTACACACCACCAGAGTAGTTGTGTTGAACACTTCCACACCACCAGGGTAGAGTTGTGTTGAACACCTCCACACCACGAGGGTAGAGTTGTGTTGAACACCACCATACCACCAGGGTAGAGTTGTGTTGAACACCTCCACACCACCAGGGTAGAGTTGTGTTGAACACCACAACACCACAAGGGTAGAGTTGTGTTGAACACCTCCACACCACAAGGATAGAGTTGTGTTGAACACCACCATACCACCAGGGTAGAGTTGTTTTGAACACCTCCATACTGCCAGTGTAGAGTTGTGTGAACACCTCCACACCACCAGGGGTAGAGTTGTATTGAACACCTCCACACCACCTCGTTGTAGATGTGTTGAACACCTCCACACCACCAGGGTAGAGTTTCATTGATCACCTCCACACCTCCAGGGTAGAGTTGTGTTGAACACCTGCACACCACCAGGGTAGAGTTCTGTTGAACACATCCACACCACCAGGGTAGAGTTGTGTTGAACACCTCCACACTGCAAGGGGTAGAGTTATGTTGAACGCCTACACACCGCCATAGTAGAGTTATGTTGAACACATCCACACCACCATGGTAGAATTGTGTGAACACCTGCATACTGCCTACACACCGACTGGATAGAGTTGTGTTGAACACCTACACACTGCCAGGGTAGAGTTGTGTTGAACACCTCCACACCGCCAGGGTAGAGTTGTGTTGAACACCTCCACACCACAAGCGTAGTTATGTTGAACACCTGCACACCGGCAGGGTATAATTATGTTGAACACCTCCACTCCACCATGGTAGAGTTCTGTGAACACCTCCACACCGCCAGGGTAGAGTTGTGCGAACACCCTTTGTGCATCACAGCGATTAACTCAAGCTTGATTCAAGCTTCCCTTACCAATTTGGGGAGAAATTAAAGTTGTTCGCCACTGCTATGACTAATGAAAGCAGAGTAGATAGAGAGCTGTCACTTTCCATCTATTCGTGATGTACATATTCTGTACATGACTGTCTACACTGCTTTTGTGTTTATTGATCGGCATCAAAGCAGCCACACAATTCGTCTTGCCGGACATATTCACAACACCATCGTAGTCTTGTTCGTGCACCTTTCGGAAGTCCAAGCTGAGCTGCTTGACCTTTTCGGCGATGTCTCGTCGTGTAAGCCCAGGGAAACACAAGTGAAACTCTAAGAATTTATAATGGATATTCTATTTTTCTCTCATATTTCAGAACAAAGCTCGAGTATTCTTTGTTTGATGGTCCTAAAGTGCTGGTTTTGATCTTAAGATAAAGCTGAAACATTGTTCTATCAATTGATATGCATCATGTGGCAGTTGAAACAAAAAATGTAAAGGTCATTGAACTTGACCTTTGACCCGATATACCCAAAAAGGGTAAACCCTGATTTTGATAAAAATTCTCGTTAGCTAGGTTATTGTATCAACAAGTATCATGCAAAAAATTAGAATGGGACCTTGAAGAGATCTTGAGATGCAGCAATTTAAAGTGAGTTTTTTTTACAATTTTGCATTACATCTAAACAAGTATATAGATATAACTTTGGCCCTAATGGTCCTAAAGTCCTGGTTTTGTTATTAAGATAAATTTAAGACATTGCTCTAACCACATATATGCATCACGTGGCAGTTTAAAAAAAGTTTTTACAAAGGTCAGTTAAGTCACTGACCTTGACCTTTGACCTGATAAAACCAAATTGAATAAACTCCGATTTTTTTTTTAATTTTATTGTTATCTTTATGACATTATATTAACAAGTTTCATACAAAAAAATTAAAGTGGGACCATCGTAAGTTCTTGAGATACAATAAATTAAAGTTGGGACAGCACTTGGTAACACTCACGCTTTAACATGTGCAGGTGAGAAAAGAATAGGCCAATTGAAATAGGCCAATTAAAACTACACCATATTGTAACAATGACAGATGTATTTGGAAGACCAAGAACCTACATACAAATAATCACCATTGTTGTTGGTCCAGCCATCACACGTTTTCTACACGGAACACAGAGTTTGTTTCCAACTCGAAGCCTCAGGCTTGGATCCCTTTCCGACAATTGTCTAGATATCGGTCGCACACCCTTAGGTCTCCTTCCATGATTCTTAATCGGATTGCAACACTCAGGATTAGGCACAGATCTTTTATTTGGAGCCATCACCACTATCAGTTAAAGTGCTTCACGCTACGAGACTATAACACCTAAGCCCATGGTTTTTATATACAATCAACCCTGTGGGATTGTAAATCCTATTGTAACGATGGCACAAGAAGTGTCAGTGCAGCAATGCACACAGCTGAGCATTAGTCCCCTGTCAGATCCATTGGGCTGATATGAGGCCAGATACCAGACCCTTGGGTCCTGTGCTGTGTATTGCCCCTGACACTTCCACTGTCACAAAACCAAACAGAATGCCTCCAAGTGGGCTGTAATGTGAAACCCTCCAAGGCTGGCTGCAATATGATGCCAGCTCCTCTGGTGGGAATGGTAACCTGTTAGTGAGTCAATGCTCCACGATCAGGAAGAGACACTGCATTCGAAAAAAAACCTAGACAAAAACAGATGATCAAAGTACATTGTGTTATTAGACCCAAATCAAAATAAATTTGACCAATTATAGATAATGCACACAACATTGAGGGTACCTGGTTAAATTAGACTGCAGAACCTAAATTTGCATGAACATTGCCACCATCCTAACTTCAAGTTATTGTATCTCAAGAACTTACCATGAACCCACTCTAATTTTTAAATGGAACTTGTTGATGCAGTGACCTTACTAATGGTCAAATTTGATAAAAAAAATTACTCAAGAGTTTACTCATTTTGGGTATATCAGGTCAAGGTCCACCACTCTTCCTTTCCACCTTAGATGTATGATGTCTCGATCATATGTTTAGAAACTGATGTTTAATTGTGGATGAAGGGAAGGATAGTTTAATGTTGGTGAGCTGCATGGTTGGTGGACCTGTGGAGCAGTTTACTAGCAGGAACAGGATGTGTCTCTGTTAACTCCGCAGTTCCTATTCCCACTGTGTGAGAGAACTGCTGAAGACTCCCCGTCATCCAGGCTGAGAAACTGGCATCGTACGCCCCATGTAAACTCTTCACACCCGTGAGCAGCGCAGCGCCTTTCTCTTCACAACGACAAACAGCTTCTTCTTGTCACCAGTCAACATGAGTGTGAATATAACTGTTTCCATCTCCTTTGACTTATCTCCCCTTTCTCTGCCTCAGATTCATTGTAACAGTTGTATCAGTGGGTGCCCAGAAATAAGTTCTACTCTCATCAGTATTCCATATGTCGTCGTCATCGTATGCTTGCCTGAGCTCTGGCCACACTTGGTTGATCGAATGGTCACTTGAGTTGACAGGTTGACCTTCACCGTGTAGCTTTCTGTGCACCAGACATTCCCTCTTCTCATAGCGAGAAAACCAATCATCAGTTGCCTAGAATGTGGAATTATTCAGGTGGGAATGGTAACCTGTTAGTGGGCTAATGCTCCAAAATCAGGAAGAAACACTGCATTTGAAAAAAACCCAGACAAAAACAGATGATCAAAGTACATTGTGTTATTAGACCCAAACCAAAATAAATTTGACCAATTATAGATAATGCACACAACATTGAGGGTATCTGGTTAAATTAGACTGCAGAACCTAAATTTGCATGAACATTGCCACCATCCTAACTTCAAGTTGTATCTCAACAACTTACCATGAGCCCACTCTAATTTTTAAATGGAACTTGTTGATGCAATGTCCTTACTAATGGTCAGATTTGATCAAAATCAGAGTTTACTCATTTTGGGTATATCAGGTCAAGGTCCGCTACTCGTCCTTTCCACCTTAGATGTATGATGTCTCCATCATATGTTTAGAAACTGATGTTTTATTGAAGGGAAGGATAGTTTAATGTTGGTGAGCTACGTGGTTGGTGGATGTGTGGAGCAGTTTTCTAGCAGGAGCAGGATGTGTCTCTGCTGACTCCGCAGTTCCTATTCCTACTGTGTGAGACAACTGCTGAAGCCTCCTGGCCATCCAAGCCGAGGAACTGGCGTCGTACGCCTCATGTAAATTCTTCACACCCATGAGCAGCGCAGTGCCTTTCTCTTCCCAACGATAAACAACTTCTTCTTGTCACCAGTCATCACGAATGTGAATATAACTGTTTCCATCTCCTTTGACTTATCTCCCCTTTCTCTGCATCAGATTCAATGTGAAAGTTGTATCAGTGGGTGCCCAGAAATAAAGTTCTACTCTCATCAGTGTTCCATATGTCGTCGTCATCGTATGCTTGCCTGAGCTCTGGCCACACTTGGTCGATCGAATGGTCACTTGAGTCGACAGGTTGACCTTCACCGTGTAGCTTTCTGTGCACCAGACATTCCCTCTTCTCACAGCGAGAAAACCAATCAGTGGCCTTGAATGTGGAATTATTAAATTTTAGGCAAGTTTTCCGCCTTTTGCATGACAAAGCTGAGGCAAGAGAGAGAGGTACATTCTTGTATCGGGTAACATGGATTCACGTTACTGCCACGTCGACATCAGGAGTCTTCCAAAGCCCATTTCGTTTTCTGTCGCTGTTGACACTCCTTTCGATTTCTTGACGCTGTTTGAGGATTCACTAAATGGTTGAAAGTGAATCGTCTAGCTTTGACGCGGCCTCCCTTTTGCTCACATATGGAAAAAGTAATCATCATTTTACGACTAAGATCGCCAACTGTTGTACATCATTGATGGAAACATGAATCATCATTTTATGACTAAGATCGCCAACTGTAGTACATCGTTGATGGAAACATGAATCATCATTTTATGACTAAGATCGCCAACTGTTGTACATCATTGATGGAAACATGAATCATCATTTTATGACTAAGATCGCCAACTGTTGCACATGGTTGATAGAAACATGAATCATCATTTTAATAAACAAGTCATAAACTGTTGATTAACACGCACCTATGACCACGAATACACAAATTTCCTTCCCGCAACAAAAACCTTAAATACCGTATAAGATCGTATAAGTGGTGTATAGTGCAGTGTCGTTCATTAGACGGGCATTATGTAGAGAATGAGATCACATACAGCTGGTTGGGACTGGAGTCGTGGGTTTCAAGGTTAGTGTCTTGAGCGAAGTAAGTGAAGCCAACATACTACTTTTGACAGATTTGTGACATGTGCAAGTAACACGATGTTACCTTTATTTGTAACGTTTACGTAAATAAGAAAGGTATGTATACGTATATAAGAAAGATATGTTTACGTAAAATAAGAAAGGTCGAAAATAAGAAACGTCAATGATTCGCATCAGGTCAAGTTTGGCGATGAGCAGTTAATGATCACTATGGAGCAATGTGCCAGCGTATGATGGAATGTATCCATCGCAGCCATGTTGATACTCCTAAACGGCTGAATATGTTATCCGTGTTATCATCTACTGTATCACTTCAGTAATGATAACAGACAGATCCTCATCAATGTCCGTCCATGTGTCCAATACTGCTGCAGGTCTGGAATGTCTTCTGGCGCACACAGCCCAGGTGACCTTGTGACCGGCTGTTCACAAGGTCCCATTTTAAGACCACATTTCTCCCAAAAATTCGTGCCCATCACAGAATTAACGTTCCCCCAGGCATGGCTGAGAAGATGGGTCGCGTCCAACAATCACATCTTTATTGATATATCTTGTGCATTTGCTCGATTACAAGCATTCTCGTTTTTCAATGACAGATCGACATGGCGGCGAAAATGCACTTTGACCGCACATATGATGCAGTGGTTGCAAAACCAATATGATGCTGGGGGGGGGGGTATTCTGAGTTTTGTGGGAATTAGTTAAAATGGTGCCGCCACCTGTCGGATAGTAAATTGACCCAAAACACGATCTCATGCCACAGTTGGTAGATCAAATGGTACTGAAGCGACCCCCTCCAACTTCCGCGCCATCTGCCTGCTCAATCAAAGCCGTGTCCATCATTATCCTCTGGAGAGTGAAGATGACCCAAAACAGACACATCGCAGACAACCAAAACGGATTCAGGAAGGAAGAGGCTGCTGGGTCAATCTCTTCATACTAAGGCAGGTCGTGGACGACACAGTGACTGTGAGAAAAAGTGCTGTATACTTGTTCGTTGATTACAGTGCTACCACTGGTGGAGCCTTCGCTCCCAGGGAAACTCAACGTCGTCAGGTCAGTGTCAGGCCAAGGTCGTCACGGAATATTGCCGGGTGACTGATTCTCCTCATATTTATCTGCGCACTAGATATTATGTTCGCTTGTTGACTCTGGCGACGGCAGCACACTCAATTTAGATTCCTAGATTCTGTGTTCAGTCGTTGCTCTGACACTGACGACGACGTCACATTCAATTTAGGAAAAGCAAACTAAAGATTTATATATGATACGCATCATTGACTGCATAAGGTAACAATCATGAGTAAGTTACAAAGCTCGATAATGATTAAAAGAGAGACGTCTTGGTGATATATCACTGCCAAGTCCAAGCCAACCGACTTACGCTATAGACTACGCGTTACGCTACATGGCTGAAGGCGTTAGTCCAGGTCCATACATACGGCCCCTGACCTTCCCTCTTCTTAAAGTGACAAGACGAATCATCAGTGGCTTTGAATGTGGAATGTGTCAGTTTTTGTTTTTCATTGTGGATAGAGAAACATTGAGCTTCGATGTGGCAGCCCTTTAACTCGTAACATAGAACAAACAAACATAACATTAGGGCTACGATTACACACTTTGAACATCATTTATGGAAACAAGAATCATCATTTTAAGATAAAGGTCAAGAACTGTTGAAGAACACGCACATACGACCACAAATACAACGTAGGATCTGACCTTCAACAAAGCATCGTCTGTGGCTCTGACACCCTGGTTAGCACAACAGAAACTGAGACTGCAGCAGGGAATGACTGACTTGATTGATTCAGATGGCTCCACTGCACAGGAAACACTGAACAGGAAACACTGCAAAGGAAACACTGCACAGGAAACACTGCACAGTAAACACTGCACAGTTAACACTGCACAGGAAACACTGCACAGGAAACACTGCACAGTAAACACCGCACAGGAAACACAGCACAGGAAACACTGCACAGTAAACACCGCACAGGAAACACCGCACAGGAAACACTGCACAGGAAACACTGCACAGGAAACACTGCACAGCAAACTCTGCACAGGAAACACTGCACAGGAAATAATGTTTGGTTTTTCAGGAAAACCTGTTTTTGTGCAACAGCATTTCGGATGGCGGAGGTGATTGTGTTAACTGACATATTTTAATGCTACAGGATTAGGGAATGATTCCATCACATCCATGTTGATTCTACAAAACCTATTTCTTATCGTGTCATATATAACCTAAGGTATAGTACTCCACATTGGGAAAGGATAACTGTTAATGGAATGCTTAACTTAAGATGTAATACTTCACATTGGGAAAGGATAAATAATAATAATTTGGTCNTTAAGATGTAGTACTCCACATTGTTAATGGAATGTTTAACTTAAGATATAGAACTCCACATTGAAAAAGGATAAATAATAATAATTTGGTCATCAATATGTGACCTTCCTGATACACTGTGAAAATACCCTTATATTGAAGTTTGCATACCTGCTGTGTTTAGTTCTGTGTAATATCGTGTTGTGTTACAATTTTTTTTTTGCTTGGTGAACAATTAATTAGTTGTTTATGCTAAAACAATGCGTTCCTCCCAGTAGAGTAGATTGAAGCATTTTTATTGATATGTCTCTTGGGATAATACACGTCCTTAAAGTAACACGTTGTCAATCACCATGTTAATTGTTTTTGTTCATTTCTGATCCACAGAAGAACAGAAGAAGGCTGAACGGGAAAGACTGGCTTTGGAAGGTAATTTTGTTTAGAATAATTTTTAAAAGTTCAGACGGTTTTTATTTTATTTATTTATTTTATTTTTTTATTTTATTTTATTATTGTTATTATTATTATTACTTTATTGTTTTATTCTTATAACTTTGAATGACAGTGTCACATATTGCTAAGTGTTGTGGCACTTGCAACATTCAGCGTGTTCGTTTAATAAGTTGCCATACCTATTACAATGTTATCAGTTAAATATCCTGAATGCGGAAGGCTTGAAACAGTGTAGGCTTTTCTAAGTCTCATTACTATTCCGTTGCCGATATAGTATAATATCAAATTAACGTTGTGTTCGCATATACAAATAGTGAATGTTTGCTTCAGGGTTTGTAGATTTCTGACAGGATGGTTTCTACCATGGTTTAAACCATGGTTTCAACCGTCTCATCAGAAATACCTTTCTGACATCAAAATAACAGAAACTGTGTTTGAAACATTTTCTTAACAAAAATTATCACATGCTATTTTGTTTAATGTGTCAATTGTGTATTAATTCAACGTAGTTAGGCATTAGTAACCTGTTACATGTCATATACAATTGCAACTTTTACTCTGTGCAGTCTGTTATGTTTGCATTATCTACCAATTGTTTAGTTTAGCAGATAGAAATGATAACAGATCTATGTAAGTGTTGCAGCATGGTTTCACTTGGCAGCTAGCTTTTAAAAGAGCAGGACAGGTGTCAATCACAACTGGGAAAGTATGACAGAAGTTGGCTGGGTATAGGTGCATCCCAGTAATAACATTAGAGATGACTTCAAGGGACTGGGTTAGGACTGTGCACAGACCTGTGTGGCTGTGTCAATAAGGGGGCACCCTAAAAGGTGGGCCCGTAAAAGGCGGGCAAGAATTAAGGGGATTAACAAGGATGCGCAATTATGCTGTGCTCCCGTTTTACATGTGGTGTAGTCATTATTGTTGCTTTTCGTACGTGCGTGCGTGCGTGCGTGCGTGCGTGCGTGCGTGCGTGCGTGGCATTGTGTGCGTGCATGCATGCGTATGTTGTGATGTTTTTATCAATAGTTTAACAAATATAAAATAAATTTTAAATAACAACTAAACATTTGTTGAATATTACCGATCTTTTAATTGTGCAGCGCTATCGCTCAATCGCGCATGTTCATAACACTTAACAGTAGCTTTTTAATTATTGTTAGTTGAAAGTCATCGAATGAGTGTAGATCAACATATTAATAAGAAGCACAATCAATCGTAAACTGAGAGCAGAGCAGCTATAGTTGAGCATAGCAGGGTTGATTTAGATCATTTGCCATATTGTTGAATTTTGTATAAATGATTATAATGAACTGGAAATACAATCATGATTGTGGAACTTTGACATGGCAAAGTGTAGAAAACGTTTAGTGACATGTTTAAAATAAAAAAGTTTATTCGTTTTCCAAAAAGCTCTCAACCTAATGAAATCAAAATGGACATGGACAGCTTTTTAATACAGCTGCTATGTCCTTGTGGCATTCCTGAAGTTTTTGATGACATGATGGCTTGTGACCGGTGCGGCAAGTGGTATCATCAGAGATAAAAAAAAACTCTGACACACGTATAAAAGACGAAGTAAAGCACCTTCCAAATTTCATAAATTAATTTTATTTAAATGTTTGTTAAAGAATTAACTAAAATATTATGGTCGTAGTTATTAGTAAATATCAATTAGTAAATATTCCAGAGTTCTAAGAGATTGTGAATTAAATTTTTGATCGATTGTAGCAACACACATGGCTCTTTGAATGCTGAATACATTATATGTTATTAATTTTTCACCAGTGGATAAAATTATTGTGATGATCCCTATATTGACACAATTACCTCTTTTTGATAGTGTTTATTGTGATGATTCTTAATCAATTGATTTTTGCAGTAGTATTACCATTGTCTGTTTTTTTAGTGTACAGAGATCAATGTGTTCCACTTCAACAGTCATTTGGAAGCCGACAAATGAGTTAAATTTAAGCAATTGAGACAGAACTGTACTGTTGTACTGCTCACTGCTGTGAGCTGATAGTGAGTTGTGCCCAGCTTCATTGTGTAAGATTAGACAAATCTATATCAAAGAAAGATTCAAGGCAGGTCCAGGCAATCATTTGAAGTCCCAATTTCCAGAGCTGAACTATCAAGCAAGCTGCAACTAAATTTCTTAAGAGTATTTGTCTGAGCTTGTTTTTATCATATGTGCACCTGTCTGTGCTTGAAAAGCTGATTGTTCCAATCTTTCTACTTAGCAAGTTGCTTGGTCAGCCACCTGTTGCTACACCTTCACATAGAGATACACTGTTACATGTGAAAGAAGTGCAAATTTATTACCCACATTTTTTAGACATTGTCATTTTGAATAGTGACTTCAATAGTGCTAGTAGCACCCCTGCGTGCGCCGTGTTTAAGGGTGGCAGACCAGCTAAGGCTGTGTGGGAACATTTTGTTAAAGTGGGAAGTAATGGAAAAACAGTTGCTAGATACAAGTTCTCTGGTCACCAGATGTCACCCAAATGTGATAGAATGCAGGTTCATCACAGAAGTGCAGAAAATCATACATTTATATAGCATGTATTAGATTCTGACACGTTCTGATGGATTTCTGACGGGTTTCTGAAGTCAGAAACCCACCAGAAACTAGTTTCTGATATTATCACGTCAGAAATACCTTTCTGACTGTCAGAAACCCAACCCTGGTTTGCGTAAATGTGAATTACAAGTGCCACTGAAAGAGATGGCAGTTCAGTTAGATTGTAATAAGACAAACACAGCACCCTAATTAAAAATTATTTCCTTCTGGAAACAAGTCAGCACATCAATTACATATCGATTAGTTTAACATGAAACTTTTTTAAGTTAGTAGATACAGTAATTAGATGTCACACAGTGGACATCCTTGTGAAGCAGACACTAACATTCCCACATCAATAAAGGTTCATACTGCTAGGTCACTCCTAACATACAAAGTATCATCGTTACTAAGACAATCTCTAGTAGATGTATCATTATATTCTGATTCAATTGTCACACATCCCAACTCAAAATAATGTATTTTGTTTCAGTAAATAACAATAACATTTGTTTTGTTGTTCAGATGTTGTTTAAATGCCTTTAAATATTTTATGTAGCTGCCTGTGTTTATTCCTGTGTAGTACGTGTTTATGTTTCTATTATACAATATTAATACATTGATCAATTAATTATTTGTGTATATTTACAAATCATATTTACAGGATATGTTGACTGAGTTTAAGCATTTTCATTAATATGTATATTGGGATGATGAAAATCTCCAAATAATAGAATGTCACTCACCGCGTTAACTATTTCTATTCCACTTGACACTGGTGAACAGAAGAACAGAAGAAAGCTAAACTTGAAAGGCAGACTTTGAAAGGTAAGTTAACTTACCTCAATTGAAAAAGATCCGGTTATTTTATAATATTATTGTCATAAATGTATTTCTGTTATACCTATGAATGGTTGATACTTGTAAAAATACTGCACATTTGTTGAATAAATTGCCATACCACTGCTACCAGCTTCCATCTGGAAGACAATGTACACATGCTGCTCTTATGCTCAATTCTGATCTATTCTTCAACAGATAATGTATAAGGTTTTGTTAATTAATAAATATTTCATGAGAATGTGAACAAAGTAACGAATATTAATATTTTCAATGAAGTGACCATTCACTATTTTATTAAACTAATGCTATCCCCTATTAATATTCAGGTACACAATGGTGTCAACACACATCAAGCTAACAGTTCAGTTATTTCAAACCTGGGATAAGTTTAGTTGTTTTTCTTCGCATTCATAGCGCTATAAATAAGGGAGTGGAATGGTAATAAGTCAGATGGAGATGACGGGATTTCCTAAATGTTTGCCACTACGTACCAATTTCACCTCATGCTATGATTCATATAATGACAGTATATTAATTATTATTTATGATGTATATCGTTAATGCCTGAGTTATATGTAGTACTGCGAATGTGACAAATAACTGGATATGTAGGCGTAATGAATACGAGTACATGTTTACATGTTTTTGTTAATGTGTAGCTCTACGTTAGGGAATTATACAACCTCAGTGTAATAAATGGTGCGAGTAACATTGAATCATCCTGATAAACTTGTCACTTGTAATCATGAAGTGAGGTGATGTCATAAGATGTCTCACTGTACATTAACAATGGGGATCCACCTTCTATGTATTTATTATATTATCATGACTTATTAAATGAAACACTAAAAAAGGAGTTTAAGTATCTCCAATTCCAAACAGTAACTATGTATGATTAAAGGGTATATACAATGATTTTTCATTGACAAACTGAATGACTAGTTTACGTGACATTGAGATACTACATGAATTAATATTGATCTCGGTTGGTTAAACTGATACAAAACGTGTTACCATCGTGATCTTTCGTCTCTTAATATTTGAGAAAATACGCAATATGACAACAAAATAAAATATGCTAGTTTTATTACATACATTCACACCGCCTCCTGCTGTAAACGAAACACCAGTAAATCTTCACATTTGAAGGTGAACTTATTCACAGGATGGTTTATTCGTCCTCCAAATTCCGTTTGATACTACAGCAATCTATACATTATTACGCTAACTTTGGGGTCAATCTGGCCGTATCTCCTCCCAGGCGCCAATGCTCACCCTCCTCTTTCTACACACGTTCGCCTCCTTGCACCAGTTTTGTTTTGTGCATTTTTTAAAGCAAAAATGTTTTATTATCTTAGTGCAATACGTAAGCCATTCGAAAGTTTAAAACCATAAGTAGAAAAACATTTCGCCCTCAGGCTCAGTGCAGTACAAACGTTTTTTGAATTTGTCCCTTTGCCTTTTGTTATGCAAACTATCTTCATTAGAATAAAAGAATCTTTCAATGCTATTGGGTAATAGTTTATGTTTCACTTTGTACATCAATATAGATGTTTTATATTCAATTAGGTCGACAAATTTAATAAATTTAATCTTAATAAATAAGGTATTTGTATGGTCACGAGCCTTTACTCCACACATAAATCTCACAACTCTCTTTTGTAGAGTAAATAGTGACATTCAATTTGTGCGATCAGTATTTCCCCATATCTCTGAGCGGTAGTCTACATGGGTAATCACTGCTGAGGCCTTTAATAAAAAGTACGCTTTATAAATTATTGACACTGTTTTATCCAATTTAGAATTTATCGATTGTATATGTGCTTTCCAAGACAGCTTATCATCGATACTCAAGCCAAATTAATAATTTGCTTTAGTTAATTTCGATATAGAAGTACATGATTTATGTACATGCAAAAGCTAACTTTTAATGCACACTACTTGTTGTAAATGCTTTAAGAAAACATACCACATATATTTCATACCTCAGTACCTGAAAATACGACTGGTCTTCTGATTGTCCACTCTGAAATAAAACACCAAAAATTATTTCACTGATCACATTCCTACAAAGTATTGTTGCCTATGTGCTGCTATTTAACTAGGAAATGTTGTGGAAATTTGCCTTTTGATTATTTCACGCAGAACACGTTAAGAAAGTGGGGAATTTTTTTGGTCGCATTCCTGACAACAATTAATAATATGAATTGGTTATTTGCTCATTTGCACATTGCTCATTTGAAATAAGAATTAATGTTAAATTAAATACATTTCCAAGGCTGTAGATTTTATTTGATTTTTGCAGACCTTCCCAGCATTAACATGTCACATTGAAATATCATACCTGTCATTCTGCCCAAATGTTAACGGAATGCTTAACTTAAGTTATAGAACTCCACATTGGAAAAGGAAAAATAATAATTTCATCATCAATATGTGACCCCCCTGAGACACTGCTCCCTGTGAAAATACCTTATATTGAAGTCTGCATACCTGCTATGTTTAGTTCTGTTTTTTTATTATGGCGAACATTTAATTAGTTGTTTATACTAAAACAATGTGTTCCTCCCACACAAAATAATCACAGGTTTAGTTGAATAAATTGAAGCATTTTTTATTGATATGTCTCTTGTGATAATAAACTTCCTTAAAGTAACAATTTGTCAATCACCATTTTAACTGTTTCTGTTCGTTTCAGATGGTTTGTATTATTATCTTTATATTTTATTATTGTTATTGTTTGACAGGACGGTTTCTACCAAGGTTTAAACCATGGTTTCAACTGTCTCATCAGAAATACCATTCGGACATCAAAATGTCAGAAACTGTCAGAAACTCTGTGTTTATAATTGCAACTTTTACTCTGTGCAGTCTATTATGTTTGCATTTTCTACCAATTTTTTTAGCAGATAGAAATGATAACAGATCTATGTAAGTGTTGCAGCATGGTTTCACTTGGCAGCTAGCTTTTAAAAGAGCAGGACAGGTGCCAATCTCAATCGGGAAAGCATGACAGCAGTTGGGTGGGTGTAGGTGCATACCAGTAATAACATTGGAGAGGACTTCAAGTTACAGGGTTAGGACTGTGCACATACCTGTGTGGCAGTGTCAATAAGCCAGTTTGGAGCAAACAAATGAGTTAAACTTAAGCAATTCAGACAGAACTGTACTGTTGTGAGGTGATAGTGAGCTGTGCCCAGCTTCATTGTGTAAAATTAGACAAATCGACATCAAACAAAGATTCAGAGCAATCATTTGAAGTCCCAATTTCCAGAGCTGAACTATCAAGTGAGCTACAACTACATTTTGTAAAAGTATTTGTCTGAGCTTGTTTTTATCATATGTGCACCTGTCTGTGCTTGATAAGCTGATTGGCCCAATGCTCTCTACTTAGCCAGTTGCTTGGCCAGTCACCTGTTGCTACACCTTCACATAGAGATACACTGTTACATGTGAAAGAAATGCAAATTGATTACCCACTTTATTAGACATTGTCATATTAAATAGTGACTTTAATAGTGCTAGTAGCACCCCTGCGTGCACCTTGTTTCAGGGTGGCAGCTAAGGCTGTGTGGGAACATTTTGTTACAGTGGGAAGGAATGGAAAAACAGTTGCTAGATACAAATTCTGTGGTCACCAGATGACACCCAAATGTGATAGAATGCTGGTTCATCACACCAAGTGCAGAAAATCATAAATTTATACAGCATGTATTAGATTCTGACGGGTTTCTGACAGTTTCTGACATTGTCACGTCAGAAATACCTTTCTGACTGTCAGAAACCAACCCTGGTTTGCGTAAATGCGAATTACGCGTGCCACTGAAAGAGATGGCAGTTCAGTTAGATTGTAATGAGACAAACACAGCACTCTAATTAAAAATTATTTCCTTCTGGAAACAAGTCAGCACATCAATTGCATATCGATTAGTTTAACATGAAACTTGTTTAAGTTACCAGATACATTAATTAGATGTCACGTAGTGGACATCCTTGTGAAGCAGACACTAACATTCCCACATCAATAAAGGTTCATACTTCTAGGTCACTCCTAACATACAAAGTATCATCGTTACTAAAACAATCTCTAGTAGATGTATCATTATATTCTGATTCAATTGTCACACATCCCAACTCAAAATCATGTATTTTGTTTCAGTAAATAGCAGTAACATTTGTTTTGTTGTTCATATATTGTTTGAATGCCTTTAAATAGTTTATGTAGCTGCCTGTGTTTATTCCTGTGTAATACGTGTTTATGTTTCTATTATACAATATTAATACATTGATCAATTAATTATTTGTGTATATTTACAAATCATATTTACAGGATATGTTGACTGAGTTTAAGCATTTTCATTAATATGTATATTGGGATGATGAAAGTCTCCAAATAATACGATGTCAGTCAGAGCGTTAACTTTTTCTTTTCCACTCGACTCTGATGAACAGAAGAACAGAAGAAAGCTAAACTGGAAAGGCAGACTTTGGAAGGTAAGTTAACTTACCTTAATTGAAAAAGATCAGGTTATTTTATGATATGATTGTCATAAATGTATTACTATTATATATTAAAATTAAACTAATGCTATCCCCTATTAATATTCAGGTAAGCAATGGTGTCAACACACATCAAGCTAACAGCTCAGTTATTTCAAACCTCGGATAAGTTTAGTTGTTTTTCTTCGCATTCATAGCTGAATAAATAAGGGTGTGGAATGGTAATAAGTCAGATGGATATGACAGGATTCCCTAAATGTGTGCCACTACGTACCAATTTTGCCTCATGCTACAATTCATATAACGACAGTATATTAATTATTATTGATGATGTATGTCGTTAATGCCCGAGTTATATGTACTACTGGCGAATGTGATGAATAACTGGATATGTAGGGGTAATGAATACGAGTACATGTTTTTGTTAACGTGTATCTCTACATTAGGGAATTAGACAACCTCAGTGTAATAAATGGTGTCAGTAACATTGAATCATCCTGATGAACTTGTCACTTGTAATCATCAAGTGAGGTGATGTCATACGATGGCACACTGTACATTAACAATGGGGATCCACCCTCTATGTACTTATTATATTATCATGACTTATTAAAGGAAACACTAAAAAAGGGAAATACAGACTTTTGAAGGGGGGTAATTTCAGTATCCCCAATTCCAAACAGTAACTCTGTATGATTAAAGGGTATATACAATGATTTTTATTGGCAAACTGAACGACTATTTTACGTGACAGTGAAATACTACATTAATTAATAGTTATCTCGGTTGGTTAAACTGATACTGATATAAAACGTGTTACTATCGTGATCTTTCCTCTCTTAATATTTTCGAAAATACACAATATGACAACAAAATAAAATATGTTTTATTACATAATATATTCATACCGCCTCCTGCTATAAACAAATCACCAAGAACTCTTCACATTTGAAGGTAAATTTATTCACAGGATGGTTTATTCGTCTGTCAAATTGAATTTTATACTACAGCAATTTATATATTATTACGCTAACTTTGGGGGCAGTGTGGCTGTATCTCCTACCTGGCGCCTCTTTCTACGCACCTTTGCCTCCTTGCACTAGTGGCCACTGATCTACCAACTGACGATGTATTTAGAAAGACACAAAGGCAGCTATTTAGAGTTATTTACTCTAATGTTTTTCTTCCTGGTGGACAATGATGGAAACATTAGCCGAATTGTGGCCGCGTTGAGTGTGAGTCACTCTCCATATGGCGTAGCCATCACTACATCATCTCTATTTATATGCTAACCTTGGGGGTTGACGGTTATTTACTGTTTTTCTTCCTGTCGGACAAAGATGGTAATAGTAGCTGAATTGAGTGTGAACCATTCTTCGGATGAGGTCAGACCATAGTTGAATTTCCTATTTATTGTTTGACATAAATGTAGGGCATATTAAATCATGATATGTGAAATTATGAAATTCATATGATGTGACATGAGTGAAATTGAGCAGGCATATTAACAGGTTTGTTTGTAGGAGCTATTGGCTATGAAATATGTATTTTTTTTACAGAATTTAACAGTCGGAGGGATTTATGGGGAATTTGTATAAAGCAGCTGGATGTATGTTATTTTGTCCAAACTTGATTAGCATGTCAGTTGATGACTGATCCGGCTTTATGTGATAAATCTGGCAATATATCTGGTGATCATTACTCGATATCGTTTTCTGCACACATGTCGAAACCACGTCCGAAGCTATGTGCGATCAATGTTAACTCATTCAAAGAATGCATATGTCAAAACAATAACCTACACGACGTTGAGCCACCTCTCCATGAGCTAATAACCAACTACATATAACAGTTCATTGGATGATATCATCAATCTTCAAGCGCCACTGTTGAATCGAACAATCACACTTCATCCACACGCCCCATGGTACTCTTAACAAATTTCGTGATGCCAAGCATAAACGTCGGAAGCTGGAACGTTGCAGGCGCTCAACGAAACTAGATGTGCATCACCAGCTGTATCGGGACTTTTGCGTCGCAGTCAACAAGTCATTACATACCGCCAAAACCGAGTACTGTGAGAGTCAAATCGAGCAGTGTCGACGTAACACTAAGGCAATGTTTTGGACTGTGAACACACTGATGGGAAACAACAGAGGCTGCCTGTTGCCCAGTCACACGTCAGACGTTCAACTCGCTAGTGACTTTTCAGATTTTTTCACTACAAAGATATCAACGATTCGTGACTCTCTGTGTC
Source organism: Lamellibrachia luymesi (assembly GCA_009193005.1). Classification (NCBI taxonomy): domain Eukaryota; kingdom Metazoa; phylum Annelida; class Polychaeta; order Sabellida; family Siboglinidae; genus Lamellibrachia; species Lamellibrachia luymesi. The sequence goes on from SDWI01002077.1 coordinate 38,761, forward strand.
CCGAGGACACGCCAGATCTCATGACGCCATTGGACGGTGATGTACAGGTGACACTTGATTCGTTTTTCCCGACGACGAATGAAGAAATCATAGGCATCATCGAATCTTCGCCAGACATGTCTTGCAACCTAGATCCTATTCCAACTTGGTTGCTTAAATCATGCATCAGTGAACTAGCACCGATAATAGTTGCTATTGTGAATAGGTCTTTCGAAACATCACACGTGCCTGTTGAGCTGAAGCGTGCCCACATTAGACCACGCCTGAAGACTACGCCTGAAGAAACCATCTCTTGATCCTGACATACTAAACAATTACCGACCAGTGTCGAACTTAACATTCGTCTCCAAAATAATCGAAAAAGTTGTTCACACCCGCCTTGAACAACATCTGCGAGAAAACAATCTGCACGAACCATCGTAATCTGCCTACAGGAGGCAACATTCAACTGAAACAGCACTCATCAAAATACAAAGCGACATCCTCCAAGCACTTGACAATGGACGAGTTGTTGCACTTGTTCTTTTAGATCTCAGCAGTGTTAGACACTATCAATCACTCCATCCTTATCGATCGTCTAGAGCATTTTCGGCAATGCCCTGAAATGGATGGCATCTTACTTGCGAGAGCGAAACCAACAAGTCATCATTGGTGATGTCTCCTATGCCGATGTCTTACTTGAATATGGCGTCCCACAAGGATCAGTACTAGGCCCGAAACTGTACTCGCTATATACACGGCCACTTGGAGACGTCATCAGGCATCATCAACTAGATGTGCACTTCTATGCTGATGACACCCAGTTATATGTCTCATTCATGAACAACGACCCCGAAGAGCGATCAACAGTAGTGGCCCATTTGAGCGACTGTATCAAGGATGTTCGTACTTGGCTTACGCAAAACATGCTCAAATTGAATGATGAGAAGACGGAAGTGATCTTGTTCACATCCAAACATGGATTGAAATCGTTGCCAAACATAGCTGTTTCGGTCGGAGGACAACAACAACTACAATCATCCTCCGTCCGTGATCTTGGGGTTAAATACGATCAACATCTAAGTATGACCCAGCATGTGAACGTCGTGTGCCGAACTGGATATTACCACCTCAGAAATAACGGGAGGATCCATCGATACCTGTCTCATGATTCAGCGAAAACACTTGTTCATACTCTCGTAACATCAAGACTCGATTATTGCAATTCTCTACTACATGCCTGTGAATCGGCTTGCGAAAATGCAACGTCTGCAGAACGCATGCGCGTGCATGATCACAAGAACCAGTCGCCGCTCGCACATCACTCCCGTTCTGAAGGAGCTACACTGGCTTCCTGTTCACTGCCGAATACAATATAAGATCATGTCACAAACTTTCTGTGCTATCCACCACCAAGCGCCGGATTACCTGAGTGATCTGCTGTCCATTTACAGACCAACAAGCTCACTACGATCTGAATCTACCATCACATTGACTGTGCCTAGAACTAGAACAGCCACATTCGGTGATCGCATGTTCGCCAAAGCAGCGGCTACTCTTTGGAACAATTTGCCAGCTAACATCAGAAACTAACAGCTGCGCCAGTTTTCAATGGCTATTAAAGACTTACCTTTTCCGACAGGAATATACAAGATAGAATTATATGTGTACCAGTTTAATCTTATTCAGTAGTTATTATTATTATTTTGTCTTATTTAATTCCTTGTATACCTTAATTTATTATTTTACTATTTTAATCCCATTTCATACTTATAATTATATTGCTCTTAATGTAATTTATCATTTAAGTTATTTTATTCCATGTATTCATTTTAGTTGTAATGCCCTTAAATGTTTAAAATGCCTTTAAATTTACTTGTATTGTTAGCTGTTTAATTTGATATATGATTTTTAGTTGTATTGTTCTTAATTAATGTATTATTTTAATTATTTATTTATATATTATTTTAATTATTTATATATTTAGCTGTATTATTACTGTATTGTAAGGCGCCATAAAGCACTATGTGATTATGGCGCTATATAAAAATATTGTATTTTATTATTATTATTATTATGGCACTTACAGTGAACAGTTTTCAGAATTTTTGATGGTTCAATTTTCTGATAAGCAGTCAAAACGTTAGCAAGGCCACCAATGCAATATTACACTGTGATCTGACTTCAGATGGTTTGACCATGACCCCACCATCTATCTATTAATTTAAATTGTTTTCTTTACTACTACATTAGATCTTAGATTTGAAGGCAGCGTACAAACATTTCTAAATCAATCACCTGGCTGGGTCGAAATTGAGGGGTATCTGCTTAGGGTGCATTTTTCTGATAGCTGTGTGATTTTATCGAATTACACACACACAGCATGTATGTTAATAGAGGATACATGTGGTGTGAAATGTTGAAAAAAATCAAATCGTAGGACAAATTTTGCAGGAATCCTAAGAAACACCATAATGGCAGCCTACTTGAACATCAAATGTGGTTTCACCCATTTTGTTACATGGACGTGTGTGAGCTAGTAAAGATTCAAACATGAAGTGTAATATTGTTAATTTAGATAAACTGTACTGTAAGCTCAAACAATTAATAGAATTTGGGCATTTGAACCCCCGCCCCCCCAACTCCATATCAGTTATCCAATTAAAATAATTGTGCATTCTCTGTAATGCTTTTGTCCAAACATGTTCAAGGGGAGTAGTTTTACACCCATTTATTAAACCAATTGTTTAAATAATTTAGAATAAGCAGGCCCTCACACCCGTTTATTAAACCAATTGTTTAAATGATTTAGAATAAGCAGGCCTAGACACCCGTTTATTAAACCAATTGTTTAAATAATTTAGAATAAGCAGGCCTACATACCCGTTTATTAAACTAATTATTTAAATGATTTAGAATAAGCAGGTCTACCCACATGTTTATTAAACCAGTTAAATTGTTTACTTAAATTATCCACACTCTATTCACACACTACATATATTTGAAATCACCGAACATGATTAGCCAAGGGCTAAATTAATCCAAGAGGCAGTTGTAATTAGTTTAGTCCGACTGAATGTCGGCTGGAGGCTATTCACTTTTTAATGATTAAAATTAATTATGTTGAAGAATTTAAAAATGCACTGTTTTGTTTAAACGACTGCGATTACATTTTTCCTAACCTGACTGTGCAAATTAATTAAATTATTCACTCACTTTTAACATCACCGAACCAGATTCACGGTGGCTTTTAAATGAACTGCAGAAGTAACGTTAAACTATGTTCATAAAAATGACCATTATATGACTATAAGTATGCACTTGGCTTTAGATAAAGTCCTACATCAAAACCGAGAGCGTGATGCAAGAGAAGCCCAGGTGAAAGGTATGGTGTCAGTTTTATTATTCCGTACAGGGATTGCATCAACAAATGACCTGTTTTCTAGCACTGAGATGTTGTTCATGATATAGATGATTCTTAATGCTAGGTAGTTTTGGTGTTTGGTTACGCCAGCGTCAACTGAATTGGTGTTAAACCAATTAACTTCCGTTGGAGGTAAACGTAGGACCAATGGTGGTGTTTGATTGAATAATCAATAGTTATTCTGCCAATGCTGGACCAACATTGATGCTAAAGCGGCTAATCACCATTTGACATGCCTCTGTTGGACCAACGTTGGCTTAATGTCAGGTAACACACATTCCACAAGCCTTCACAGCATAGCTCCAATGGAGATATTAAAGCGAAACCAAAGGCATTTTGGGGGCCTTTGCACCTATAAGAGTACTTGAAAACTAACCATTTGCAACTATTGTCAAGAATATCATGCAAGTGGTTAACTAAATATACCTTGTTGAACACAGAAAATCTTTTTTGTATGGGCAGCGCCACATTTGTTCAGAATCCTACGTCAAGGGTGCTGACTAGGTTCTAGGTTTCCCTCAACTCCAACTTTAAAGGCCTGATTGTAGACGTAGACGATTTTAGTCACATACTTGCCAATAAGTTTGGACATGTTGTTTGCATCTAAAATCAACTTATTTGGCAAGATAGCCCATCCGTTCATTGTTTACTAACCGCCTCATGTTCCGATTTGACAGTTTTTGTGATTGAGTGCTTGCACTGTGTCGAAGCCTTCGGCTGACATACATGCTGGAAGATTGTCGGTACTGCTTCAGGCTATAAAGGTCTCCATCAGCGATGTCCTGAAGGATCTTGACCCATTAGTTGATGAAAATATATCAACTTCAAAACATGACTCTTTAAAATAGGCCAAACAAAGTCTAATATATGGCTTCCAACCAGACCACCTATAATTGTGAATCCATTGCCTCACTACTGTCTGTTTTTCCAGAGGAAATCGAAAAGAAAAAAAACTACCTCGTTGAATCATATTTACATCCGAATGCTGCACAGTGCAGCTTTGTAAGAGTGTTTGCTGCGTGTAAGTCCAAAATAAAAGCAAATAAAAATATAACTGCAAATCTCAACCACGTTAAAAATACATGCGTTATGCACAGCCTACAGCACAGCTGCATTGGGGGTTAAGGGGCTGCTCGCTGCTGATTGGTCAAAATTGCAAACACTGATGAATATGTCAGCCTTCATGAAAAATTACATTAGACCAGAATTTTGCACTTTTAGAAAAGATTCCCATTCTATTTTTAAACACATTCACACTACTAGCATTAACACAATCATTTGGCAGTTTGTTCCATTCGTTTATCACCCTCTGTGAGAAAGAGTACTTTCTCATGTCCAACCTACACTG
>SDWI01002079.1:3050-25003 GCA_009193005.1 Lamellibrachia luymesi
TAACTGTGTGTTACGTGCCTGCTGTGTAAACTACAGTGTCATTTCAGTCATGTTGGTCGTCGTCGTTGATATCAACCATCTTCTGGCTGCTCCTGTTCTCCATTTGTCTCACTACAGGAGCAGCTCGTTGATGGAGCAGGTTTCCTCACTACAGGAGCAGCATGCTGAAGGAGTAGGTGATAAGTGATGCTATCGCAAGATTCACTTTCACCCAGAATCCTCCACGCAGGAACCCGGAGGCTGCGCCCATCAACACCTTGTTGTTGCAGTTGTTGGAGCTACAGCACTGCTTGCATTCCTACAAGGTCAACGAACCAGTGGTTTAGGTTTGGTTAGCATAGAACCAATATGTAGACCAAGATGAATTCACAACAACATTTTAATTAGCCACAGTGTTGTATTTAAACCAAGATAATTTGTTCTTTTCTTTGAGAGATGTTTCAGAGTAGACAGATGTTAACCAAGATGCTTGAATTTAATAACTCTGTATTTACATCAGGTATTTATTGATAACTGTTTACCTCATAAGATTACAACAACATACTTCAGTCGGTTTATCTAACTGGGGCATGTCATATGTAGTACCTAAGTTCTTGAACTAAGTTCTTGAACTAAGATGCACATTTATTTATTGTTAACCAAATTTGTGGTGATTACTGTTTTTAATTACTTTGAATTTTTAACTGAAACACAAAAGTATAGTCACATCTTTTTTGGTAGTATAGTATATTTGTTTGACCTATTGTGGACAGTAATGCATTGCAGTTAAAAGGGGACGGTTATCAAAAAACCATGCTACTTGGAAAATGTCATTCATAAATGACACATTTATGAATGACAAGATTGCCCAAGCAAATAGCAACAAATCTCTCCATCACGTGATCTCACAGCGGGTGATTTTTTTCAAGGATGTTAAAAGTTTCCTTTTGTGGCGCCATCTACCACATGTATTTGACCCAAATTATGCAACAACTCTGATTGATGAGTTAACTTTAATGAGTTTCTATAACCAGGCGCCCACAAAAAAAGCAAAAATTTTCAAGTGAAACAACTCAGATTTTTGGCTTTATTATTTATATCCAAAACACATTAATATAAATAAATAAAAGTAAATAAACTTTATCAAGTTAAAAAAGAAAAACACAGCAAAATCAAACATGACAAAAACGGGAGATTTGTTTTGGAAATCAGGAGTAGTTTGAAAAATGACAAAAAGTGTGAGATCTCCAGCCATATCGAGAGACTGGGAAGGAGCGAGTAGACACATACTTTCTTGCCGGATGCCTCCTGGCAATACTCTTCATCATAGGTGCTGGAGCAGGTGACATTGGAGCATGTGCGAGTGTGTGTTTTCACGTCGTCGACTTCCACCATCTCCATCTGGTGACAAATCATAACCCTAAGTGTCACATATTGTGATGCGAAGTACATCTGATACGTACATGTATAGTAATGATAAATTAATTAGCAGTATCATAACACTGTTACAATGAAATCCTTAAAAAACTCCCTTTAACCCATCGTGAATCAGGTTCATTTAATGTTACTTTTGTTAAATCATCAAACGAATTGACTTTGATCATTAGATCAGATAACTTACAGGACCACGTTTGCCCCATTTTTGCTGAATGTTGTCAAGTGAAAAATAATTTAATAGTTTGTCCCATGATTTAATTAAAACTAATTAACACATTTGTACAAACGAGCTAGCGTGTCATAGGTGATACTACATAGGTTTGATTGCACAAGAAATAATTCTATAAAAAGACGAGGAAAAACTTGAATTGACATAGGACCTTTAAAAGTGTATTCATTCCAACGCCGATACGAGGCAGGGATTTTATTCCTTACTCATTTAGAATGTCTGTCAATGCCTCTAGTGAAGTACTCATTAGTATGACTAAATGAACACACAGAATTTGACCATACATCTTATGACACCAAGTGTGTATAAACTGTTGAGCCACACCTCCGTTAGGCCTGTGTGCTACCACAGGGTCATATAAAACTTGCAGATTTTCACACAATTTACAAATATTATTAGTTAGATTAGTCTATAGCATAGAGTGCACACAGCCATATGGTTGTTTCATCCCTGAAATATTGTAGTGTGTAAATGTTGCTACTCACCCAGCAACCCTGGCCAGAGTTGATGAGACACAGGAAGGGCTTGTCATTGCTGAGACTGTCACATCCTGCCCCTTTGCACTCGTAGCACATCACTGTACGCACAAGAAGAACCAATTGTACACAAGCAAGTCTTGTTATCAACAAACATAGCAGGAAAGTTAGTGTCAACATTTCTTATTGTTATTAGTTGTTGGTTTAATCATTTTGTTATTAGTTGTTGGTCACTCTAATCATTTTGGTTATGACAACTGAAAATTTACTATAAGAAATATGCCAACTTTATATGCTAAATAAAGGAAGGTCAATCACGTTACTTTGTCTTTGATTATTTGATTTTACTGTTGAATACTACGTCCACCCTTGTCAGTCTGTAATACATAAAATATTTAACAATATTTGTTGTTTAAACCACATTTGTATTGAATTTATGCAATCTGACGTAAAGTGCCCGAGAACATTTTATTTTAAGTGGATTCAGGTGCTATGAAAATTATTATTATTATTGTAGTGGGGGAGAGGTCGAGTGGTGGAACAGCCTCGAATGGGTGTGTTTACTTGACTCACTCACCTCCGCACTCATTCTTGTCATCATTGAGTTTGTAACCACTGGAGCATGTGTCACACACCTCAGCATCGTCCTTGCACACACCACAGTTGTCCAGACTGTCACAGGCTGCAAGAAAATACAACAGAGACTGTAGCCATTGGACTTCATCAACTTTATCAACGACATATCAAGTCAGTTTTTAATAAGGTTACCCTGCTTGACCAGCGTTCTCCCAAGCTAATATTTACCAACACATGTAAGCGTATTACTTATTTAAAAAACTTCTTTTTTGAATGAGTACTATGTTCACAAACCACAATGTTTTATAAAGGTTTATATAATGTAATCATTTCTGTTTTAAAGACACGTATTGTTCCAGGAACATTACATAAACTGTGTAGTAAATTTCTAGTTAACCTTTATTTATGCTGTTTTACAAATAAACTCGGTGGTTCTATTTATACAAGGTTTGTGCGATTTTTTATTCAACGTGTCAACTTTATCTGACAAGTGAACAACACAATACTGAATGCAGGTTTGTACTTACAGAGACACTCAGATTTGTCGTCCTTGAATGTGTATCCGTTGCTACAAACTTTGCACACATATTTGCCGTCGCTGTCAGCAATTGTGCAATTGGCGCAATGGTCAAATGTTACCTCCGGGCAGGCTGCAAACAAACCAGCAAACAGCATAAAGTAACACAAATAACCAGAAAATGTGTTATCTCAATTCCGTTCTGTTCGTACTACCGATAGTGTACACTTATTTATGCGTATGTCTGGTAGATCAGTTGGAACTGCAACAACTGTGCTGTTACTTCGTTATGTAAAAAAGTGTTTGATTTTGACATATTGTTATAGACATGTGTAAATGCCTGAATAGATTATCCTGAAACAAAAGGTGCATTGTAACTGATGTTTTGATGATGAGAACAGATACACCACATTGTCATCATAGTTGCAAAGTCTGATCGTTTTTATTGTAAAATAATGTTACAATGTGTAAGCTATATCTCTTCTAACATCTTGACTGCCCAAATGTGTTTCAATAAACAACATTTATAAAATATACCTTGGGGTACTTTGACCGTGTAATATGAATGTTTTGAGGTGAATATAAGAAACAGGACAAGCGACCAATTCGTCACAGTTGTAGACAAAGTCCTGTACTTACTCTTGCATTTTTTGTCCTTGTCCATGACGAAGTCTGATTGACAGGTGTCACACGTCATGGTGTTTCCTGTCTGTGAACACTTGTCGCATCGGGACGGGCAAGCTGAGCAGGATAAATGATTATCGTTTGTTTATTACTACTTCAATGTATCAAACATGCTATCTGCGCAACTACGTTTAGCAATTTCTAATCTTCTTATTTCAGGGTGTTGCTATATTATAAGTGATGTTAGTATTTGTAATAGACATAGGAACAAAGTATATATATTATATCATTTATACTGTCTCATTTGGTTGAATGTAGAGTAAGAATTGCACTCTCCATAAAGTAATGGCTTTCTTATCCACAGGTCACCTGCTGCTTGGCTAAACAAAGTATGTATAGAAAAAACAGAATACAGATGTATCATTTACATTCCTTCTTATTCAATACACTAAAAGTTAATTCAAATACATCCTCAGTGAAATCTAAGTATTTATAAAATAAAATGCAATTGTAATTCATCTTAAATGTGTAAATTACTATATTATGATTCTCCAAAATATCGTTTTTCATCCAACATACTCTGGGGTATAAGCACAGTTGCACACACTCAGTTACTTACTGCAACCATGCTCTGACACACGGTGTGTGCGGCTTTGGATTGACACATTTTTATGAACAATACTTTGATAAAAAAATGTTTCCGTGACATTTGGTGATCAAACTGTATCATTTGAATAAAGAAGAATATTACTCATCGATATGCAATCCATTCCACCTTTGTTGAATTATAACCTCCAGCCAAGGTTGGTGAAATCAAATTGATGATCTTTTTAAGACCTTTTTTAAAAATTCCCACACATTCTGATACTTTTAGTGCAGTGGTGCTCTGATACTCTTAGTGCAGCAGTGCTCTGATACTCTTACTGCAGTAGTGCTCTGATACTTTTAGTGTAGCAGTGCTCTGCATGATACTCACCACTGCAGGTCTTGCCATCCATCACACCGAACTTGCTTGTGCACGTGGAACAGACCATGGCGCCGTTACTTTCACTGCACTCCAGACAGTTGGCTGGGCACGCAGCGCATTCCCCAGTATTGAGCTCGAAGTGTGAGTAACACATGGCACACACCATCACCCCATCTTTCTTCTCATCCTTGCATTTCTTGCAGTATGATGTACATTCTGGAAGGCACAAGTCATGAATACCATTTTAAGTAGACTTCAATTACTGATTTATTTACTGGGTTGTAACATGGCAGTACTAGGCAGCAGTACTTTCAAAGAAGACATGATATCAAACTCATGGACATCTTAATATGCATATCTTTATTTTTTAATCTGATACTCTTGATATTTGTCAACGTTGTATATATACACACATATAGTAATAACATATATATATATATAGTATTAATGAGAAAATGCATTCATAATTTGGTTCCAGATACCACCCGATTGGTTCATGAAAACTGTTTTGTTTATAATAAATATAACACTAATGATCTTCCCACACAAAGGGTTTACAAATAACTGGCTGCTTTGACAAAGTTAAGTAACTATTGCTGTCCACTCTACACAGATATGGTAGAAAACGTCAAAAGTGGTTGTTCCTGAATAACAACCATATGTAGTGTAACTAACTCAGGCAAGTCTTGTCAGCATCCTTGAGACCATATCCTGGGTCACACTTGTCAGTGTCACATTCAGTTGCTGTTCCTGCGGTATTCAATGTACACTGCTGGCAGTTGTTGGGGCAAGCTGGAAAACAAGTAGACATGTTTAACCAAAGAAAACAAAAAAGAGGGAATGTAAAGAGAACAGGAGTTTTGTAGAGAACTGGAGGTCTGTAGAAAAGAATTGAGTTCTGTAGAGAGAACTGGAGTTCTGTAGAGAGAACGGATAAGGTAGAAAACATAAAAAGTGATTCTTCCTAAATAACAACAATAGCCGGTGTAACTAACCCAGACAAGTCTTGTCGGTCTTCAGAACAAATCTTGAGTCACACTTGCCAGTGACACATTCTGCTGTTCCTGCATTCACTGAGCACTGTTTACAGTTGGCGGGGCAAGCTGGAAGACAAGTAGATATGTTTATCCAAAGAAACAACTGCAATACACAACATTTCCATTATAAAATACATATCACAAATTTATTATTATGGGGATCTCTTTTAGGCAAACCAGGCTGCATACAATGTCTCATTGACTAGTATGTAATGTAACGTATGCAATCTGATACAAAAGAACAATCCACTGTTTTATTTTAATAAAATAAATATTTATAATAATCATGAAGCAGGTTTATTCTGATAATTCAAATTGCATTACATGGGCATAACTTCTGTTTGTAATACAAAGACATTGTTGATGTCTTGTAGAAGAGTATGTGACAAACATGATTATGCATTTTTGATCTACTATAATCAGAACAGTTTATTATCAGTCTTCATTGTAGCAAAAGTGGTGAAATTATACTTCTTGTGTGAACTGAAGAAATTACTTCACTAACCGACACACTTCTTTGTTTGGCTGTTGTAGCCAAATTTATAATTGCACTCGGTAGGATCGCAGTTTCCGGCTTTATTTATGTTGCAGTCCTGGCAGTTCTCGGCACAGGCTACAACACATTTTGCACTCCTGGAGTTTTGAGAGAAATAAACTTTTGTAGAGAGAAGTGGAGATATGTAGAGAGAATTGGAGATATGCAGAAAGAACAATAGTTCTGCAGAGAGAGCTGGAGATGTGTAGAGTGAACTGGAGATTTGTAAAGAGAACTGGAGATTTTTATAGACAACTGGAGATTTGTATAGAGAACTGGATATTTATTGAGAGAACTGGAGATCTGCATACAGAACTGGATATTTGTAGAGAACTGGAGATCTGCAGAGAGAACTGGAGATTGGTAGAGAGAACCGGAGATCTGCAAATGGAACTGGAGTTCTTCGTTGAGAACTGGAGTTATGTAGAGAGAACTGGAGTTCTGTAAAGGGAACTGGAGTTTTGTGGAGAGAACTATAGTTCTGCAGAAAGATCTGGAGTTCTGTTGAGAGAACTGGAGTTCTGCAGGGAGAACTAGATTTTTTGTAGGGATGACAGATATGGTAGAAAACAGCAAAAGTGGTTATTCCTGAATAACAACCATATCTAGTGTAACTAACCCTGGCAAGTCTTGTCGGCATCCTTGAGACCATATCCTGAGTCACACTTGCCAGTGACACATTCTGCTGTTCCTGCATCATTCAGTGTGCACTGCTGACAGTTGCTAGGGCAAGCTGGAAAACAAAGTAAACACGTTCAACCAAAGAAAACAAAAAAGAGGGAATGTAAAGAGAACAGGAATTTGTAGAGAACTGGAGGTCTGTAGAAAAGAATGGAGTTCTACAAAACTACATCAGTGTAACTAACCCAGGCAAGTCTTGTCGGTGTTGAGAACAAATCTTGAGTCACACTTGCCAGTGTCACATTCTGTTGTTCCTACATCATTCACTGTGCACTGCCAACAGTTGGTGGGGCAAGCTGGAAAACAAAGTAAACACATTCAACCAAAGAAAACAAGTAGACATGTTTATCCAAAGAAACCCAAAAAGAGAGAATGTAGAGAGAACAGGGGTTCTGTAGAGACAAATGGAACTCTGTAGAAAGAACTGGTGTTCTATGAAGAGAACTGGAGTTCTGCATAGATAACTAGAGTACTGTAGAGAGAACTGGAGTTTTGTAGAGAGAACTGGAAACTAGACAAGTCATATGATAAATAAACGTGGAGTTCTGCTATGCAGAAAACATAGACATCCCGCCCTAACTCTTTCACCTACACATGACTTATCTGTGATCTGCCACTTTTGCATTTTCCACTGAGTTAAACTTGTCAGCTGAGTTTTGTTGTGATGTACACTTACTGATTGTGAAGAGTTATGATTGGAAACAATTGAAAAGTGCAAAAAAGCCTAAACACTTGAAAATGATAATCAATGGATTGAAATACTGCACTAGGGGTCTTACATCACAAACACATGTTGTAGATAGTGTAATTATTGGTCTATTCTTCTGTCCTCTCTGTGGAGAGAAATTGGCATTCTATTTGTCAAGGAGAGGTCTCCATGACCAATAGAACAGCCCGGAGAGACTGTCCGGGTCACTCCAGTCTCTCTGTCTGCAGGGCATGTCACATGTGGAGAGATTGTTTGTCACTCCAGTCTCTCCACCTGCAGGGGATGTGACAGACAGAGAGACTGTCCGGGTCACTCCGGTCTCTCCATCTGCAGGGCATGTCGCAGGTTGAGAGAATCCATCTTGTAACCACAAATGTGGTAAACCATTCATAAGTTCTCTCACCATATACTTACTACAAATTACTTCCTTTCACTTATAATTACTACTATATGAATTACATTACACATGTGTACATTATGGATTAGTACAGTGATATAGTCATTCAATAAATAAATAAGTGTTCAAAGACACTGTAAAATATTAATAATGCCACATAAATGAAAGTTCTACAAACTAATTGAAACAATATCCATTATATGTGTGTATAGATATAAGTCACCTTTGCATTCCCCATCTTTCAAGACAAATTTCTCTTCACATTTCCTGCAGATTGTGACAGTGCCATCTGACGAGAAGTCACACTTGACACATCCATTACCACAACCTGAAAATAGACACATTGCAGATGTAGACTGTTGTTGTCTTAGATTAGTCCTCCAATCACGGGAGTCTGCGGCATCATCTACAGCATACGGTCGAATGTTCACTTGGTCACAGGAGCTTATAAACATTCACCTGTGACCCAACAATCATGTACTCAACACATTTTGTTTAAGAATGTGTCTCATGACAGCAATAAGCTTTTGGACAGCTGTACAGTCGTGGAGGCATTGTGCAGCCAGTTTAGTATAGTCTCCTAAATTGTGTTCACAGCTCGGTGAAGTAGCAAGCAATTGGCACATGTTGCTAGTGGCTATAATTGTTGCTAAATGCGTTTGTAAATGGGCGGTATGAACTTTAATAAGTGAGTAGGTAGCCGTATTGGGCAATATTACATTTGTGTAAACCAAATGGATTTAGTATTAATACTTGTTATGTCACCACTACAGATGCTTTAGTCTGCTTTTTGAATATCTACTAGTATATGGACAGAAATTATGGCATCAGACTAGCTGTTTCCCTGACAACAAGAATAAACCATTGGTTTGCTGTTTTGCTGACAACAAGAATAAACCATTGGTTTGTTGTTTCCATGACAACCACTAGTACTGTCTTCACCAAAACACCAATAATAAACCATTGGTTTGTCAGCATATACTTCATGAGAACTCCTGAATGACAACAGATGAAATGTTTTACCACAGACTGTAGATGTGACTTACCATAGCAGCGCTTGTCTGTAGCTTTCACTCCATACTTGGTGTCACACTGCTGGTCAAGACACTTATCATCCTGATCAGTCTCACAACGCTTGCAATTGTCAGGGCACTCTGCAACAACAACACATTGATAAAATCAATAAATAATTATATACTAAATAAATCCAGCAGAAATGCACATGTTACACTTTAGGTTAAAGGGTAAAAAGATGAAAGTAATATACCACATATTATTAAAAGTTGATATGACACACTTAAGAAGTAGTTTCATTGCTGGAACATCTTGAAATTGAATTAATGGATGTATCTCATTAGAAAGGAATTAATGAAAACATAAACAACCAGTTGATTCTAAAATAAACGTAAAAGACAACATACTTTTGCACTCCCTGCTGTTAAACTGGTAATAGCCAGATTTACAACGACCGAGGAGACATTCCGGGGTGGTTGGTGCTGATGACACGTACTTGCACACAGCACAATCAGACGGGCAAGCTAAAGAACAGAAAACATCATTAGTTCAGACATAGCGGTATCATGGGAGTAGCAGCTGCAGCAATCAAAATTAATTATTGAATTGTTTAAAGTACATACTTTTAGTTGTCATGAAATCATATATCATATTTACAACTTTGTAATTCATCTGCTCATCACATGAGTGCATCAGAGATTCCTTAATCACGGTGATGGATTCCCACAAACATAATTAATTTATCTAGTGCAGCAGAAAAAATCAACACTAATTATGAAACTAAATTTTTTTTTTCAATTTTGATTGCTATCACAAAGTTTGTAATACCTATTTACACACAAAGGAATTATCTGGCTTCTGTGCAGACTTTAAGGCACAATTCTTCTTGTTCCATTTTGCAGCTGTCTCAATGTAGCTATATTCGAGACAATTCGAGGGGTGAGATAAATCGATGGGCATGCATGCATGCCTACATACATATGCTTAATCAGCCACTGAACAATAACTGAAGCCTCACCAATGCAAGTTTTGTCAGGCTTCTGTACGTAGGAACTGGAGCATTTGTGTGTAGCACAAGTGCTCAATGCCTTTGCATCATCATACTCGCACACGTCACAGTTTGCAGGGCAGTCTGGAATAGAACAAATAGTGTTTAACAAAGTTGTCAACAGGATTACAATTCAAAGCAAAAAGCTCCAGATGGTATGTGGACGAAAAGAGCATACAATTTTTATCTGTGTACCGAACGTGTGTCAATTTGGTTTTCAGACATAATCACACAAGCTGCATTTATAGTCATCAGATATTTTCAATACCTTTATAAATATTCGATATTGAAGAAAACAACTACAGTTTGATCTCTTCTCAATATCCTGGTCTCATCTATTCAACCCACATCTTAACACGTTTTCTTAGCAAAACTTCGGGATAAATTCAACAGCCTAAGCCATTGTATTTTCTTAATGTATAATTCAAGGCATAAGAACGGATCCAACAAAAAAACAATTTAACGAATGTTGATTATTCTAGCAAAGAGTAACATCAATATGTCCTTTGTTTCCATATCAAGATATTAGTTTCTGCATAATAATTCCATTAAGAAACATTGAGTGTTCGAATAAGAAAACGTGATCTTGTTGGCACATAAATATTTTGTGGTCCACTGAACTATGGGTAGTCACTTGTACTTACTCATGCATGACTTGTCGCTGGGCAACTGAGTGAACATAGACTTGCACTTTCCCTCAGAGCAAACCACCTGGTTGGTGCTGTCGACAGAACAAGTCTCACAGCCACTGTGACACGCTGAAACACAAACAATGAATCCATGAGACATCTACAACTAACAACACCCAACACCCCCGTACACATTGTTGCCAACTCAGTAGAGTTCACCAAACAACAGATACATTGCCATTGAGCTATACCCTTCAACCAAAGTGCCTATTCACTGCAGGACATAATATCCTCTGTCTTCCAGTACATCACCTGCAGTATCTGTCTGCCCAATGTTGGACCAGCATATTATAGATTTCTAATCAGCAGACCTGAGGAAATTATATTGTTGCCGCCCCAGACTATTGTCTGCTTAGTCTAACCCTACCCTACACGTCACATTATGGATGTCATGAGATAGTGCCTGCCACTTCCACCTAATCACCAACACAATCAGTGCCTGTCACTTCCACCTACTCACCAACACAATCAGTGCCTGCCACTTCCATCTACTCACCAACACAATTAGTGCCTGTCACTTCCACCTACTCACCAACACAATCAGTGCCTGTCACTTCCACCTACTCACCAACACAATCAGTGCCTGTCACTTCCACCTACTCACCAACACAATCAGTGCCTGTCACTTCCACCTACTCACCAACACAATCAGTGCCTGTCACTTCCACCTACTCACCAACACAATCAGTGCCTGTCACTTCCACCTACTCACCAACACAATCAGTGCCTGTCACTTCCACCTACTCACCAACACAATCAGTGCCTGTCACTTCCACCTACTCACCAACACAATCAGTGCCTGTCACTTCCACCTACTCACCAACACAATCAGTGCCTGTCACTTCCACCTACTCACCAACACAATCAGTGCCTGTCACTTCCACCTACTCACCAACACAATCAGTGCCTGTCACTTCCACCTACTCACCAACACAATCAGTGCCTGTCACTTCCACCTACTCACCAACACAATCAGTGCCTGTCACTTCCACCTACTCACCAACACAATCAGTGCCTGTCACTTCCACCTACTCACCAACACAATCAGTGCCTGTCACTTCCACCTACTCACCAACACAATCAGTGCCTGTCACTTCCACCTACTCACCAACACAATCAGTGCCTGTCACTTCCACCTACTCACCAACACAATCAGTGCCTGTCACTTCCACCTACTCACCAACACAATCAGTGCCTGTCACTTCCACCTACTCACCAACACAATCAGTGCCTGTCACTTCCACCTACTCACCAACACAATCAGTGCCTGTCACTTCCACCTACTCACCAACACAATCAGTGCCTGTCACTTCCACCTACTCACCAACACAATCAGTGCCTGTCACTTCCACCTACTCACCAACACAATCAGTGCCTGTCACTTCCACCTACTCACCAACACAATCAGTGCCTGTCACTTCCACCTACTCACCAACACAATCAGTGCCTGCCACTTCCACCTACTCACCAACACAATCTTTGGCTGCCACTTGGACATGATTAGCCAAACACTTGTTGTCAACACAGACCATGTTCCCGTCGCTCTCTGTGCACTCGGCGCAGCCAGTAGGACAGCCTTCAGGCAGAAATACAAAGAAAGATGTCTAAAATACTACCAAGAATAGAATGAACAACAAATCAGTTACCGCTATCACTATCACTATCACACAAACACACACCCACACACACACACACATGCACACACCCACACATACATGCCTGTCCAACTGAAACAGCTGTCTTAACGCACCTTAAAACATACATATGAATTGGTCTTTTTGCACAACTGGAGGTTAAAAATATTAATAAAATGCAGTTAGTTCAAACATGGTTTTAGAGTATCCATGAGCACCACATGCTAAAACACAGTCATCGTGTCACTTGTGGCAGTATGCGCATATGTTGTGGAAAATACTCGTTTTTACTATATATTATATGAATGGCTATTGTTACATTGACATAAATGTGACCTTGCATGCATGCACACAGGCACGCATGCATGTATGCATGCACGCACATTCAGATACACATTCTGATACATAACAAATAAGTTTCCATAGAGTGAACTGACACAGACTCACCATAACATTTCCCATCTGTCTTGCGAGCGAAACCTTGCTTGCAGCCACTCATGAGACACTTAGCCATGCTGTCCCAGTAGCATGACTCACAGTTGTTAGGACATGCTGAAATGGACAGCATCACACATGGTGAACACACCATGAACACATCACCATGATGTCCATAGTAAATACAGTATTGTTTTTGTTTCTGAAATAGCCAGTTTTCTCCCAGCAACAAGAAACACACGCAACATGTCCAATAAAGGGCCACCTTAGTAAGTCTAAGGGACATAAGTTCACTTGGGCAACATATTTTTCTTCAAAAAAGCTAGTCAATATATTACAAAACCTTCTTACTGGTGTAAACTATTATGACCTCAAAGTCAGACTAACAGAACACCACATACACTGTGACCAGCTTAACACCATAAACATTGCAACATCAATAATAATTTTAATCTCTTAATCACAACCAAGCTCTGATATCAGCCAATCTAAACAGGGATTATTACAATGTACACAACTCGGCTATCAGTTTTAAATGCTCACATATTACAATGACTCATTACTAAGACTGAAATTGTCAGACAATAACTTACTCTTTGTAGATCTGCTGATATGTTCTGCACTCACCTGTACATGTTCCAGAAGCAGTACTGGACCACACAAAGCCGACATCGCAGTAGCCTTCAGGGCAGTACGTTGTTGTTCCAGCAGTAGTTGTCATCATTGCCATTAGACAACCAGCGACCGCAGCTACAGGGAAACCAGAGTCATTAGATGACATATCACAGCAACACAGAAACATGTAGCAGACATCCGACATAACACACTGTTGAACTGTCCTTGCATCCTTCTTGATTATGATACTTGATTGTTTAGGACGGGACAATTTCTGAATTCACATAAGGTAAGTGTGTCACTATAGAGGCAGAAACAACAAATGTCATAAAACAAGCCCAGGAGTGGAACCAGCAGGAAAAGTAACACTTTCAGCCATATGCTCCAAAAGGAGAAATAAGTAAAAGAAATAAGTAAGAATGTACGCCAAAAGTGTCAGTGTGTGGGAATGTGAATTGGGCATGGATGCATTATTACTCATGCTGAGTGGATATTGCGATCACACTGTGTGTGTTCTGTCTGTAGTACTCTGTACATCATTGTGAGTGTCTTTTGTTTGTTTGTTTGATAACTGTAAATGGTCAGCATTAAGGTAAATTTTACATATTTTAATGAACCAATGGGAACCATTATGTAGAACAGTTGTGCCACATGGTGGGCAGAAACAGAACGAATGAGTACCTAGTGGAATAACTAACTACACAATGAAGGGACATTTACGTTCCTGTGCTGCTGTCTATAGGACCCCCATTGTGAATTGAGTATAATTATAAATGATGTGCCAGGTTCAATTTACGTCAACAAAGCAAAGATGGTAGTAGGTTGTTAACATGGCAATCCATGAATAAATTTATTGGATTGCCGGACGTGGTGGTGGTGAGCGCATGGCTGGTTGTACCAAAATTACTGTAAATGTAAAAGTGTGTACAAAGCAATACAATCTCCATCTGGACTTACCATCAGACATACAACCAGCACTAACACATGCTACATAATACATATGTATTCTGTGTATACAATACATAGTGCAAACTTCACAAGTGTCACCTAAGCCAGGTGTACCGCAATTTTGCTATAGGCCTAACGCCAAGTGTTAGTGTGTGTGTAGGCCTAACGCCAAGTGTTAGTGTATGTGTAGGCCTAACGCTGAGTGTTAGTGTGTAAAAACATGTGACATATAAATATTTTACACAATAATATATAAAACGACGTAAAGGCGGGGATTAGAATCTCAATAAATATGCTTAAAACACAATATTGTACAAAAAATGTAAAGGTGGGGATTAGAATCCCCGCCCAAACCGAGAATGGAAATAAAAGCCTGCCACTGCACTAAACCCCTGAACACACTGTAAAGTGGGGTTATCCCCAGTGTTCAATGCCAGAGGGGGAAAGCATTTGAAACAGCTTTCTAACTCCCCTTTCCACTAACAGTGTAAAATAGTTTTTTACTGCAGCCGATAAACCGAAGAGAGCACTACAGGGCTGATAGACATAGAAATAGAAAATTTAGGATTCATTCATATGTGAGCTGTAATCGGTCAATACATGTTTCAAGACTCACAGTGGCACCTCCTTCGGTAGTTCTGTAATGGTGTGTTAACAGAATAAGATACTCACTTGCGCAAGTAGTGCCATCTGACTTCAACTGAGCGTCCGGACATTTGGTTTCTGTAGATGAAGCAACAAAAGCTGGTTCACACATTGCCGAAACATCTTGAAACTGTGATTTAAGTTACATTATACAGAGTCTTTGTGGACTGGTGTCAGATGTGCTCATATAGGAGTTTCATGTTGATATTATATATATATTAATATTTCAGGTATTATTTAAAATTAGTGAGGTTCTGATTTACACCAGGCTATGATTTATTGCACTTATATATAACATATGCATATCTACAAGGTACATTTTCTACCCTGTACAGAAGAGACATATATAACTGCATTAAAACTGTACACATCTCATTGAGTCATATTGTTTAATGTCTTAAAATTTTTCAAATAATAAAACATTGACAAAAACATTCTACTTCATAGATAGGTTTGTACAGTAAATGATGCCCCTCCCTCTACATTTATTTTGTTCCTAATCATTCACCAGTTTCCAAAAGGCATAAACAGAGAACGTAACATGATATGTCTTATTACAACATCATGCACTAATTTGTACTTACTACACAAGTCGTCAGCAGCAGAGTAAAAGTAGCCGACTTTACACTGGCCGGGGTCACATTTATCCACTCCTTTCACTGTACATGCCATACAATTAGCAGCGCAATCTGTAAAACAAAACCACACAGCATATGATTGTCAGAAATGTTGCAACACAAGCTGTCCACAGCAGAGTAGAAGTATCCTTCCTTACACTGGCTGGGGTCACACTCATTCACTCCTTTCTCAGCACAAACCTTCCAATTCGGGTCACACGCTGTAAAATAAAACCACACAGCATTCTGCTATTAATTATTGATCTGTGTTACATATTCAGTTAAATTTTACTTCATCGTTTTGTGTATGACCTTTACTGTTTTGTGATTCACATGAAAATGTAATAGTTTTCATATGACACAAAGTAGAATTCTGCATGTGGGCAGTTTTTATTTGATCCAGTATATTCAATAGTTGGAGATATGGCAATGATAAATATGATTGTCGAAATCAGTTTTCATTTACACCATCATATATTTCATCCACATTTTGTTCAGCAATTTTACTTCATAAGCACAATACACAACAACTGTTATTGCTCTGTTGTGAACTTGTAAATACTGTAGAAAGCAGTATACAGGTATCACTGAGATATTTCTGTGTGGCACTGATATAGACATAGGCTGAAATGCAGGAGTCGCTGTCACATGTGTCAATCCCAGAACACTTGGGTACTCGGTTGGTGTAAACTTACTTATGCATTTGTTGCCATCACTAGAATCAATTACTTTACCGGAAGTGCACCCAGTGGTGGATGAGCATGTGGCACCATTGAACTGGATGTCGCAGGAGTATAAGTTTCCATGTTGTCCCCATTGACTCATGGGTATGGATAAATATCTGTCATATGTCATTGGAGTGTAAGCTTTCAAGTTGTCCCCATTGACCTGGATGTCGCTGGAGTGTAAGCTTCCATGTTGTCCCCATTGACCTGGATGTCGCTGGAGTGTAAGCTTCCAAGTTGTCTCCATTGACCTGGATGTCGCTGGAGTGTAAGCTTCCATGTTGTCCCCATTGACCTGGATGTCGCTGGGGTGTAAGCTTCCAAGTTGTCCCCATCGACCGGCATGTCACTGGAGTGTAAGCTTCCACACACTGTGTCCAATTGATGTAAATTGCTATATGTTTGTGGCAAGCACGCTGTGTAAGTAGTTCACACAAACACTGAGATATCTCCAGTTCTCACCCTTCATTTATGCTTTGGACAAACAAATACAGGTCGCACTGATCTTTGACATGAATAATAAGGATGTATTGCACACATCATCAACTTACCAGTACATGTGGTACCACTGAGGGTATACAGGTATCACTGAGATATTTCTGTGTGGCACTGATATAGACATAGGCTGAAATGCAGGAGTCGCTGTCACATTTGTCATTCCCAGAACAACGAACAACACATGTTGTAATCAGATAATAAAAATGGATGCATACCTAATTTGAAAAATAACTATTTACCTCCCCAACTAGAAACAATTTACCTAGACCAGCCTGTCCCTTAAGTGAACACATGACTACTTTCATGGGGTACTCGAATGGTGCAAACTTACCTATGCATTTGTTGCCATCACTAGTATTAATTACTTTACCAGAAGTGCATGAGGTGCACCCAGTGGTGGATGAGCACGTGGCACAGTTAGCACCAATAAAGGAACTGTGGCTACACACTCCCACTACAGGCTAAAGCTGAAATATACCATCTTTTGGACGACAGTCTATGAGAAACAAAGAAAATGAGCTGACTTATAGCATCAGCCAATCTTACCAGAACATGTGGTACCATCAAGGAGGTAACCAGAAGAGCACGTCGTACATTCACCAGCAACTGAGCATGAATCGCAGTTAGCAGCACAACCTGAAAGCAGAAGAACCTGACATTACTACAACTAGTAGTTGGCACTACAACTATTAGTTTATTCATGCCACAGTGCTGGTGATCATCTGTGGTTCTTCTACATCCCCAAATAATGTAGTCATCCAAGCCATGATACAGTACCAGACAAATAATTTTGAATATTATCTCATTTAATATTACATATTCTTGATCAGCTGTCAGGTTATCACTGTTGTTCATTGTTAAGACTTTCAAAGGCACAGATTTCAAAACCTCTTGATGGGAAATTTCTTTCACTCCACAATGTCCCCATTGACCCGGGTGTATGTCACTGGAGTGTAAGCTTCCACACACCGTGTCCAGGTGATGTAAATTGCTATATGTCTGTGGCAAGCACGCTCTGTAAGTAGTTCATACAAACACTGATATGTCTCCAGTTCTCTGTATGTATGATCTAAACAAATAAACTTCACTTCACTCACTCTCCAGTTATGCTTTAGACAAACAAATACAGGTCGCACTGATCTTTGACATGAATAACAAGGATGTATTGCACACATCATTAACTTACCAGAACATGTGGTACCAGAGAGGCCGAAACCAGAAGAGCACGTCGTACATTCACCAGCAACTGAGCATGAATCGCAGTTAGCAGCACAACCTGAAAGCAGAAGAACCTGACATTACTACAACTAGTAGTTGACACTACAACTAGTAGTTTATTCATGCCACAGTGCTGGTGATCATCTGTGGTTCTTCTACATCCCCAAATAATGTGGTCATCCATGCCATTATACAGTATCATACAAATAATTTTGAATATTATCTCATTTAATATTACATATGTTTGATCAGTGGTCAGGTTATCGCTGTTGTTCTTTGTTAAGACTTTCGAAGGCACGCATTTCAAAACTTCTTGATGGGAAATTTTTTCCACTCCACACTGTCCGCATTGACTCATGGGTGTGGATAAATATCTGATGTATGTCACTGGAGTGTAAGCTTCCAAGTTGTCCCCATCGACCTGGATGTCGCTGGAGTGTAAGCTTCCAAGTTGTCCCCATTGACCTGGATGTCGCTGGAGTGTAAGCTTCCAAGTTGTCCCCATTGACCTGGATGTCGCTGGAGTGTAAGCTTCCAAGTTGTCCCCATTGACCTGTAAGCTTCCAAGTTGTCCCCATTGACCCATAGGTATGGACAAATATCTGGCGTATGTCACTGGAGTGTAAGCTTCCAAGTTGTCCTCATTGACCTGCATGTCACTGGAGTGTAAGCTTCCACACACTGTGTCCAATTGACGTAAATTGCTATATGTTTGTGGCAAGCACGCTGTGTAAATAGTTCACACAAACACTGAGATATCTCCAGTTCTCACCCTTCATTTATGCTTTGGACAAACAAATACAGGTCGCACTGATCTTTGACATGAATAATAAGGATGTATTGCACACATCATCAACTTACTAGTACATGTGGTACCAACGAGGCTGAAACCAGTAGAGCATGTCGTACATTGACCAGCAACTGAGCATGAATCGCAGTCAGCAGCACAACCTGAAAGCAGAAGAACCTGACATTACTACAACTAGTAGTTGACACTACAACTAGTAGTTTATTCATGCCACAGTGCTGGTGATCATCTGTGGTTCTTCTACATCCCCAAATAATGTGGTCATCCATGCCATTATACAGTATCATACAAATAATTTTGAATATTATCTCATTTAATATTACATATGTTTGATCAGTGGTCAGGTTATCGCTGTTGTTCTTTGTTAAGACTTTCGAAGGCACGCATTTCAAAACTTCTTGATGGGAAATTTGTTTCACTCCACACTGTCCGCATTGACTCATGGGTGTGGATAAATATCTGATGTATGTCACTGATGTATGTCACTGGAGTGTAAGCTTCCAAGTTGTCCCCATTGACCTGGATGTCGCTGGAGTGTAAGCTTCAACACACTGTGTCCAATTGACGTAAATTGCTATATGCTTGTGGCAAGCACGCTGTGTAAATAGTTCACACAAACACTGAGATATCTCCAGTTCTCACCCTTCATTTATGCTTTGGACAAACAAATACAGGTCGCACTGATCTTTGACATGAATAATAAGGATGTATTGCACACATCATCAACTTACTAGTACATGTGGTACCAACGAGGCTGAAACCAGTAGAGCATGTCGTACATTGACCAGCAACTGAGCATGAATCGCAGTCAGCAGCACAACCTGAAAGCAGAAGAACCTGACATTACTACAACTAGTAGTTGACACTACAACTAGTAGTTTATTCATGCCACAGTGCTGGTGATCATCTGTGGTTCTTCTACATCCCCAAATAATGTGGTCATCCATGCCATTATACAGTATCATACAAATAATTTTGAATATTATCTCATTTAATATTACATATGTTTGATCAGTGGTCAGGTTATCGCTGTTGTTCTTTGTTAAGACTTTCGAAGGCACGCATTTCAAAACTTCTTGATGGGAAATTTGTTTCACTCCACACTGTCCGCATTGACTCATGGGTGTGGATAAATATCTGATGTATGTCACTGATGTATGTCACTGGAGTGTAAGCTTCCAAGTTGTCCCCATTGACCTGGATGTCGCTGGAGTGTAAGCTTCAACACACTGTGTCCAATTGACGTAAATTGCTATATGCTTGTGGCAAGCACGCTGTGTAAATAGTTCACACAAACACTGAGATATCTCCAGTTCTCACCCTTCATTTATGCTTTGGACAAACAAATACAGGTCGCACTGATCTTTGACATGAATAATAAGGATGTATTGCACACATCATCAACTTACCAGTACATGTGGTACCACTGCGGGTGAAACCAGTAGAGCATGTCGTACATTGATCAGCAACTGAGCATGAATCGCAGTTAGCAGCACAATCTGAAAGCAGAAGAACCTGACATTACTACAACTAGTAGTTGACACTACAACTAGTAGTTTATTCATGCCACAGTGCTGGTGATCATCTGTGGTTCTTCTACATCCCCAAATAATGTGGTCATCCATGCCATTATACAGTATCATACAAATAATTTTGAATATTATCTCATTTAATATTACATATGTTTGATCAGTGGTCAGGTTATCGCTGTTGTTCTTTGTTAAGACTTTCGAAGGCACGCATTTCAAAACTTCTTGATGGGAAATTTGTTTCACTCCACACTGTCCGCATTGACTCATGGGTGTGGATAAATATCTGATGTATGTCACTGATGTATGTCACTGGAGTGTAAGCTTCCAAGTTGTCCCCATTGACCTGGATGTCGCTGGAGTGTAAGCTTCAACACACTGTGTCCAATTGACGTAAATTGCTATATGCTTGTGGCAAGCACGCTGTGTAAATAGTTCACACAAACACTGAGATATCTCCAGTTCTCACCCTTCATTTATGCTTTGGACAAACAAATACAGGTCGCACTGATCTTTGACATGAATAATAAGGATGTATTGCACACATCATCAACTTACTAGTACATGTGGTACCAACGAGGCTGAAACCAGTAGAGCATGTCGTACATTGACCAGCAACTGAGCATGAATCGCAGTCAGCAGCACAACCTGAAAGCAGAAGAACCTGACATTACTACAACTAGTAGTTGACACTACAACTAGTAGTTTATTCATGCCACAGTGCTGGTGATCATCTGTGGTTCTTCTACATCCCCAAATAATGTGGTCATCCATGCCATTATACAGTATCATACAAATAATTTTGAATATTATCTCATTTAATATTACATATGTTTGATCAGTGGTCAGGTTATCGCTGTTGTTCATTGTTAAGACTTTCGAAGGAACACATTTCAAAAACTCTTGATGGGAAATTTGTTTCACTCCACACTGTCCCCATTGACTCATGGGTGTGGATAAATATCTGATGTATGTCACTGGAGTGTAAGCTTCCAAGTTGTCCCCATCGACCTGGATGTCGCTGGAGTGTAAGCTTCCAAGTTTTCCCCATTGACCTGGATGTCGCTGGAGTGTAAGCTTCCAAGTTGTCCCCATCGACCTGGATGTCGCTGGAGTGTAAGCTTCCAAGTTGTCCCCATTGTCCTGGATATCCCTGGAATGTAAGCTTCCAAGTTGTCCCCATTGACCTGGATTTCGCTGGAGTGTAAGCTTCCAAGTTGTCCCCATTGACCTGTAAGCTTCCAAGTTGTCCCCATTGACCCATAGGTATGGACAAATATCTGGCGTATGTCGCTGGAGTGTAAGCTTCCAAGTTGTCCTCATTGACCTGCATGTCACTGGAGTGTAAGCTTCCACACACTGTGTC